>CM023453.1:69825497-70124355 GCA_013339765.2 Haemaphysalis longicornis
GGCGTTCTGACCCAGAAAACACATTGGCAGCTGTGCGAGTATAGGTGAACAAATGGCTCGCTTGTTTTGAAAATTTATTTGCGACCCCGTTTCCGCCATATTCCTGTATGAATGGTCACAAGCAAGTAATGGAGCTACAAAAGCACGCATTACACCATTTTAACGGGCTTCTTTTTCTCAAACCAGTGTCTGTATTGCACGGGCCATGCCGTGTGGCAAGGAGGCCGCTGCGTTGTCCTCAATGCGTCCAGGCGAGCAGTAGGGTTAAACGGCTCATGCGGCGCGCCAGTCCATACACCGCTGCTCAACCACGTTTGGCGGGGAATTGAGGCCCATGTTGGAAAGATCCATCAACCCTTAACCCCTTGGTTACGAATATCCTCGGCAAGCGGCTGGGTTGCTTTGATTGGGAGCTTCATCTTTCTCTCCTTGTTCGCTTAATACTTTTATATCGCTCGTGAATACGGGCCCGCTGACAAGCTGTACCAATTTACGAGTTGTTGGTGCGATCACACAGCTACCTGAATGACAGGTGCTCTTTAGAAAATTTTACGGAGGAAATATATTCGTATAGGGCATGGATAGCGTGTCGGGCGGAATCAACGCTGCAGGGGCCATGGATGACCGTCGATGGTTACAATTATGACGACGACCATCATCACTTGTGCGGTACTTCTTATAGAACCCCGAGATGACCTGCAGAAATAGACAGGTTGAACCTGTGTTTTCTGCATTGTATGTTCCCCTTCTACTTCTGTCCCCCGCCACTGTGATATGTGTCGGCGCCAAACGTTATTAGAATAGCTAGCAACGTTGTAGCCCATTCTTCTATTGGTCCATGTAGACCAATGTTTGTGTCCTCACATTAGGCGTTTGCCGTCAGCCTATGATTTTAGATAGAACCGGCGTTAAAGGTGAATGCACGTCGTTGGTGCCTATTATCTCTGCCACCATCCAAAAGATACCACGAACTGCGCGCTTCAAAAGGGTCACAAAATATTGTTAAAACTAGCGATTGAACCAAATGGCCATGCTCCATGTATCCCAAGATGCGCGTGCTCTCTATCAATGCCACGGAGACGAGAATTTCAGTAATGCAGAATAGACGCAAGATATTGCCCCAATATTGCTGACAGTTTTAGGCTGGAATGCACTGGAAAATGTTCGTTACTTTGAAGGGACACTGAATGCAATCAGCAAGTTGGTTCGAAACGAAAGTCTGACCTTCCCATAACCATTTTAGCGGTGATTCAGTGTCAAAATATGCTTTAATTGCTGATAAATTTCTAATCATACAACAGATTTTCCTTTCTTAGCGTCACGATAAACAGGGACCGAATACAACGCTACGACGCACGAAGCTGTTTCGTCAGTTTCGGTCACATTAGTCATGCTTTCCCGAACTCCCACGTCTTTTGCTGCTCCGCACCAGCAAGCAAAATGTTCCTTCATGCTAGCCGTGATCAGTATTGACACTTCGTTGAAGAAAAGCATGTTGCACCTTTAAGGTGATTGTTGGAGACGAACCTTCAACCGTGCTTGCGCAGCCCTGGAAGCCTCTCGGTGCCGCGGCAAGTGTGGACGAGCAGCGCTATCCAGTGGCAGCCAACGAACTTGTTGGCGCTGGGGTTCGCCGCGGCATCGATCGGTTGGGGTCCCATAGTATGTTTGCTAGCTTTGTTTTTTGTTGCTCAACGTTCCAACATGACACTACGAAAACTTCCAGTGGAGTTTTTTAAACTTCTGAAGGCGTGAAGCAATTTTAACCGCTTCCGGTATAAGTTGCGCGGTACACACAGAGGCGGGGATACCTGTCGGCACGGTTTCGAAATGTTTTACCTCATTTTAGAAAAGCTACGCGTAATAGTGGTATATTCGGTTCTCGATTGGCTAATATTTCCATCTATGGCTACGTGTATTTTGTCTTCAGTGTTCCTTTAAGGTTCAAGGATCCCTGAAATTAAGAAGAGAAGTGAATATAAGCAGCCGCAATTTAAAAGCGGGTCGTTAGATCTGCAACGTCAGATTTGCTGCTTCACTGCGTCAATACCTTGAATTCAGATCTTAATGTCATTTGGGCCATGGTATCGATGTAGGCGCTACATCTTCTGTGGACTAAACGTGACTCCCCTTCCCTCAATCACCATGCCAGACTCGCGGAAAGTTCGACGAGGTCAAGAGCCGACTCCAATGTGAAGACCTGGACTGCGTTTTCACGAAGGTCTGCGAGCTGAGCCACGACACCCACGTGAGTGTGGTTCCTGGCGTGCCGAGCATGCATTTCCGCATTTACAGGTTTCTTCTGGCGTGTCACGCGTGTTTCATTACCGCGGCGCGTTGCTTGAGCGTGCGCTCTCTCGGAGAGCCAGGACAAATCTTCTGGGTGATTTTTTTACACCACTGAAGTTGTTCTAGGGCTGGTCTTGACGATAGCCTCTGCTGGTATTCTGTATCAGTCTCTGTGGAGCAGGTTTCTCCGTCGCGCAAAAAACCAATTCCCGTAAAAAAAACATAAAAATAAAAAAAGCTACGAGGGCGTTCTATTTTTTACTGAGGACGGCTTATATTGCCCCTGAACAAAATCTTTTTCCAGCAATGCAATTTTAAGAGGTTAAGCCTACTTTAAGGGAATCGGTGTAAGTTTGGTCCTTCTAAGCTGGCCTTTCTACATTGGAAGTTGCACAGTGAAGCGTGGCCTTTTACGGAAGGATCGAGTGTGATTACAGAAAGTCGCTCTAACTCTTGTGTTCTCAGAAGGAACTCGACAGAAATTATAAGACAATTCGCCGCTGAGACGACAGAAAATTGCTCTAACTATTGTGTTATCGAAAGTATCACGAAACAAATCATAGGACAATTTATTGACAATAGATTGCCTGTAGACAATTATATACAATAGAAAATTATAGACAATATCCGCTAAGACGACTCTACCATCATGTCGAGTTTCATTTGCTTCTTTTCATTTACTTGTTCAAAGGGAAGTCGCAAACATTACGAAATTACTGTCTGCTGCCAAAAGATGGCCATATTACAGAAAACGTCTCTAACTGTTGTTTTACCGGAAGTGCCCGGATACAAACTACATGAGAATTCGCCGCCAAGACGACTCTAAAACTACGCACCAGAAAGAAAGCCGAAGCTAAAGGTAATCGTCGTAAAGACAGCACGCACTTCGCTGCTTCACCAGGCTTCGCACTGGGTGGAACTGGGTTCATGCTTCTTGCTTCCCTGCTCTAGCGCTCCTACTGCCATACGAATATCAGCCACCGCTGGACACAGGAAGAACTGTCAACAAGTTCTTAAGTTGTTCACTTTGTGTGTGTGTTCTGAACTGTTTGAACTGGCAGTTTCAACTGTTTCAACGCCCACGCTGATAGCGCACTTTTAAACTTACACGAAAAAGAGCAATAAATGTTTGTATGAGACAATACTGCGCGAAACTGCTGAAAATAGTGAGACAAAGTATTCGACATTTCTCTAATAGTATACAAAAAAAAACGAGAAACAGCCGTCGCCCTCGTGTTCCTATCGCTTGAAGCTCGCTTGCTGTAGTGTCGGCTGATCGCTTTCTTTTTTTTTTTATTTCTGTTCGCAGGCGCAGCATGCCGACTTCTTCTCGGTAAGTTCGTCTCGCAAAGTTCTTGCACTCTCAGTCAAAGTGAGCTGAGCGTACAGTGTACAGTTTCACTTTCCAGACGGCCATCTGTTTGGCGCACGCGAAAATTGCCGCTATGGCTACACAGTATGTGTAGAATATGAACAAGCGGACTTGATGATGACGCGTTGAAGAAGTGCAATCCATTCTGCAATGTGTACGATAGACGACTGTGAGCAAATGCGAACCTTGGTTGTGAAGGGCAAACTACTGGAAACTTTGCAGACACAGCTTACGTGAGCCGAAAGATTCAATGTAAATAAATCACAAAAGGCTCTGATATTCTTTTCAAAGTACATTGGGTGACTGCTAAAGGCTCGCCTTAGTTAGGCCCAATATCATAAAATTTATATAACCCACACGGAATTTTGTCAATAACAGTTTCTCTGAGGAGTACGCTCAGTTCAGAAATTACTAGCGCGGCAGAAGTACAGCCCTGATGACGTGAAGACACGGGGAGGGGTTAGAGGGTTCACAATCTACAACTGCAGCTTGTTTCTTTTTTTGTTGCGTTCTTGACCCCGTTTCCACTCCTTGTCGTTGTAATCGATCACAAGGTTCAGAACAGCTGCGCTCAAGAGTGACGTTCTAATGGCCTGAACCAGTTTATTTATTTGCAGAAGGAGGGGAGGGGGGGGGGGGGGTCTTGTCTCGCCCAATTGCGCAGGTGTAGTTTGGTGAAAAGCGCCTCGCTATATTCACTAGCAAACCATTAAAGGTGACTGGCCACTTTGCTCGTGATGTTTGTAACCTTTCTTTCGCTGATTGGCCAGGCAACATTTTAGCGCGTGTGATATATTTCTAGTCCCCCGTTCTTGACCCTGTGCAGCAAGTGCTCGTGAATGGCTTATTACTGGAATAAACAACTTATTCTGACCGCGTTTAGGCACACAGCATCGCAATAGCACAAATTTAAACCTTTTAAAGGAAATTGGTTTACTTTTCTCAGGAAAGCAGTCACTTGGCCTAGTTTGTTGATTTAATTGATAAAAGCTTGGAGACACGGGGTAAGGGATTAAAGGACCTCATTAAAGCGATCGGTATTAAAGAAAAGAACTTTCCTGGGTACATGGTTGGGTACCTTCGTGCAGTTAACAATGCAAGATCAATGTGCTCGCTGCGTGGCATTAACATAGCGTGTAAATTCTCTGTTTTGCTGCCAAGCCTTGAATAAGGAACGCAAATAACCTGTCCTTACGCGATTGTAATTTCCAGGACCACCTCAAATTGTCATGTACCCTTTCAAAGCCAAAACGCACCTACGCTATGCGACGCCTCGTGGAAAATGGCCACGCGGTACTTTAGCCCTTCTAGAGACTTTCAACGCGCAGCGAGAAGCCCACTGTCATGGTTTTTTTTCCGACACCTTGAAAAACAGCCTAAGTCGGAAGTTGATTATGCGTCGTCCTTAGCTACCAAACCGGAAGCTGGAATTATTTCCAGAACTGCGGCGCTTGTCGTAAATAACTGCTCAAGAAAAGCACTCTAGAGAGCCTCTTTACATACATACTAAAATGGCGGCTTTTTGTATTTCCAGGAGGAGACTAAGACCGCTCTTCGTGCTGCCTTGGCCGCATGCCGGGAGAACCACTAGTTCATTAACGGAAAGATTTCCACGCTGAATAAATCTCTTCACCTGAATAAATGTGTTCATGTTTCCACTCCTGCCGTCGAATCCTCGGTATTCTCAATTCCCAGTGCCTGCCCTTGATTACACTGGGAAGCTTCTTAGGGAGCACGTGCTAACGCGCTAAATGGAATTTTTTCGCAAATACGAACTTCGCAGCGGATAGCACTACAGTACAGCCCGCTTATATCGAACAGCGCGAGGATTGTAAAATAGTTCGATATAGCGAAAATTCGATATAGAAAGTGAAGCAAAAGAAAAACTTACACGAGAACAATCTTGCCGACGGAGTCACGAGCTAACGCTGACCTCTTACCACCCTGCAGTTCACTATTCATACGCCACTTTCTCGGAAAGAAAGCAATCATTTATTGGGGCGGAAGAAATGCGTGAGTGGAACCTGCTTCTTGGAGCGCAACGCGTTGCTGGTGACTGCTTGCTCCACGGTATCTAAGCAGTCGACAAGCACAAGACCGCTGCCCTTAATGGCACTGCAGTATCGCCGTAGCAGGGCCATGACAGCGAAGGCTTCGCTCGTGCTCGGAAGCGGTACGGAAACCTCGGCGTCTTCGACAGAGCGGAGACAAGCATGGATACAAGCGAATAACGGCGAACCCAGCGAACCGAGCAAGTGCGGGCAGCGAGAGCGAGAGAGAGAGAGAGAGAGAGAGAGAGAGAGAGAGAGAGAGAGAGAGAGAGAGAGAGAGAGAGAGAGAGAGAGAGAGAGAACTTTATTTAGAACCAAAGGCGGTTCAGAAAACCCAATTAGAGGTCGTTTTCAATGAATGCTGAACTCAGCTCTAGTGCGTTTTTGATGTATTGCACTAGATCTAGCTGCTCCTCGAAAGTGGAGGCGAGAGTCAGCCAGGTTGTGTAAATGGGATATGGCAGCTGCGTTGGTGTGTGTAAGTTAGGAATACTGGAAGTAGTGTAAGGACATTCCCATAGGACATGTTGCGGATTAGGATATCTACCACAGTGTTTGCAGGCTGATGGTTGTTGTGCTCTTCCTTTAGAGAAAACATATCGTCTTTTGGGTGCATGTCGTGTTAGTCTGTGCTTGTCTCAGTAACACTGATTGCTGCCTGTCTAGGTTAGGGTGAGGTGGAGGTAATTCTCTTCTGTTCAGTTTAAGGTCTCTTAGTGTGTTGCTCATAATGCCATGACAATTCGACCTCTCCAGGGAGATGTTCGGTACCCGGATTCTTAACTCACGGGTGAGCGTGTCTGCCCGAACGTTGCCAAACATCTCCGCGTTGCCAGGTGTCCAAATAATATCGTGGTGATGATGACAGTGACTATTTAATAAATTTGCTGTATCTTTATTCATGCGTCAAGTATAATTTGCCTGCATGCTTCTTGAGAATCTGTGAAAATGATCCCAGGGAGTTCTGTACCATGCGGACTATGCTGTGCGAAGGTGTCGTGGTATCTAATGGCCCTGGGGATGGCGTGGAGTTCAATGCTTGCTGTGCTGATGTTGGCGCCACTTTTGAAAATACAGGCTACTGCCGGATGAAGGTCTCTGTTCAGCACTACGATACTGTGCTTGCTGCTGCTGGAACTAATATCTACATAGTATATTGCTTGGCTTGTTGGAGATATTTTCACAAGTTTCTGTAAAAAATGAACTCTTGGCCCTATTCTGTCCTCATTTCTTTGGGATCCATATTCCTTGGTAAAGGGGCGACTTTGAGTAGGTCTGGAGTTTTGCTGTCGATAAATGGGCCCTTGACTTCCTGTGGCTCGTTTCGAGGTGTGGGATCAAAATTGATGCTGCTGAGGATCTCCCTGCCTTGCTCTGTTTACCGAAGTCTTTGAACTTGGTTTGCTAACTGAAACGATCTCATCAATCGTATTGGGAGTACCTGTCCTGAATAGGGCCTCGTTGCTAGTCGACATTGGTACTGCTAAGGCAAGCTTGGTAGCCTTTCTGATGAACGCCTCTAGCTTACGTTTTTATATTTGTGATGGGTTTATGTACGGGAGGTGATATTTAAACCTAGAAATTATCAAGGCATCCCTCAGTCTCAGGGCTTTCTACTTCAATCCAATAGTATGGTTGCTGATTCTTTTCATCATGTGAATGATCTGATTGCCTTGCTTCAAAAGTTGTTGAGTTATTGTATATGACCTGCCGTCTTTCTGGACGCGAAGCCCCAAAAACCTGAATTTCCGCTCTTTGTGGGATGGGAATTCCCCCTAAGGTCAGATTAAGTTTTCTTTGGGTGTTTTGTGTGGTATGCATCGTTAAAGGGGCCGTGAAAGGCGTTTTTAGCACACTAAATTAACTAGCATCGTTAGATTAGGCCGTCAACGCATATGTGCCAATTATTACTCTTTTACGCGCAGCGGAAAGCTCACACTTTTGCTGCAAAGTTTGTCATTCTTTTCTCACCCTTCCCTGCCCGTTTTTGGACGCCGCCATCTTCACATGTCTACGTCATCGATTCCCAGGTCTACGTCATGAGGTAGACATACTGCTATTGGGCGGATTTTTCACGCATTTCCGGCAAAGAGATGTGTCATCTGCACAGCGTCGGCTCGCCGGCTCATCTGCCAGCGGAGTGCCGGAGTGCTTGAACATTTTACGACTATCCAAACAAGAGTAAACAAACGCTTAATTGTTTGTATTGAATGCAACACGGTCATAACACGACATGGATATTCTCTAACCTGAGTACGTTCTACGAAGAAAGCGTTGAAGCCCCGTGGCACTTCTTTCGTGCAATCGCAGAGAACGCCCTGAGCCGAATTCCCGGGTTTGACTCATACATTTGATTCAACTTCAAAACAATCCAGAGATGCGTTTCGAACAAACACAAAGTCACAACATGCGTTGCAAGTCTGACCCGCGATTGACAGATAATCGGTTGCCACATCCTGCCAGTCGTAAATTCGGCACTCACCTCGCCCGCTGTTTGCGGAGACGAACAGCAAGTCACACTGGCGCGCAAGCCGAGAAGGATTTTAGCCACGTACACTGCGCATACCCCATGCTAGGTTGAGTCGTATGTAGCTCGAGAAAGATAACCCAGACCATGGGTAGCGTTATCCACCCGCGGAGGCACAACGTCCCATTTCATCGTGAAACAAACGCGTCCACAACACACACACCATCACCTCCTGTATTTTTACAATGGCATACGCATCGCATACTTCCCAATGGGAGTGAGTGGTACGCCTTCAGTGCCCACATGTCGCGAGGTGGGGCCCCGAGCTGAACCGGGATCACGCAATCGTAACTGACTTCGAGAGCAGTTTGTGTGCCTTGTTTTTCCAAGGCAACCGATGTTTAAGATTACAAAAGAAATGGCGCTGGCGCTGGCGCCAGCGCTAGAAATCTCAGAGCCGCGCAGGACAATGTTTTGCCAACGTTGCTGCTCTCCACCACGCGTCGCCCCAAGCTGAACTGGTCAAATGAATGAAGCGCTGGAAAGTCTACCGATTGGGGGAGAGTGGCGTGGTTGGCCGGTCCGGGCTGATGCGTTTGGCATTGTAAAAATACAGGAGCTCATGCACACACACACACAGCTTCGGTCGATGGCTTGGCTTAGCTGCAAGCTTCGTTCGGACAGTCAGCGATGTTACGACGATACAGATATGCGTGAGGGCGACGTGCTAACCATCGACGTATTGAAAAACACAGGGGAAAGAACCTGTTTCATTGGAAGCAAATTACTTTCCACAGGAGAGCGCAACCGTGGTTGGTTGTCGCGCTACTTGCCGCCATGTTAGAAGCGCAAGCGGCCTCACGTACGCACGCTATTTTGCTGAAATAGCGTCCGCTATTCTTCCGTCCGTTAAACGCAGAAGCGTCTTAACGTACGGCACATGCGCAGTGCGAACAATGCAAAAAATAGCGCTCGCTAACTGTAGCGTGCGGCTGCGTACGTTATTCTAAAACTCTCTATTAGTACCGTTTACAAGATATGGGTGCCGCTTGTAAGAACACGGGTGCACGCTGCTCGAGTGCGGCGCTGGTTTGCTCTGCGCCTTCCCGTTCATCGCCACTGAAAAAGCAATCCGAACCGGCGCGTTTTGTGCACGGGTTCTGTATCAGTTTAAAATGTCTTTTTGACATGCCACCGGAAGGAATTACCACCGCCCCAAAATAAGACCCGGCATCAGCAGGGCCGCATCTGAGACGGCTTTTTGGATAAAGAGTGCGCGGTGCATCAAAGGAAACGAGTGCACGATCCTCCCCGTGCGGCCGCGATTTCGCCGCCGATAAAAAGTCACGTGCCGCCGATAGCAACTGCAGCAACGTACTCCGCGAAAGGGCAAGGCCAGGCCGCACACATGCCGCCAGGTTTTTCGTTCGCTTTTCCAGCCTTGAACGGAGTGCGGGATCCATGGTGTCAACAAGTCTGAAAAAGCCAAAAGAGCTTGCTCGTAGCAGACGGCAGTCTGAGGAGCGCAATAGCGGAAGTACGTCACCGCTGGGGAGCGCAGCATCATGGGAGGGAAGGCTTCCGCGCCGTCATCAGCGGAGAAAAACTTGAAAGGAGGAGGAAATGCAGCGCGACGATAATACGCGGTTTTTGATTTACGATTTCTGAGCTAATACTCATCGCTTTAACAAAATTCTTGCGGGAGGAGATTACTAATACATTGCTTTATTTGGTTACATGTACATCCATGCATCGGCGGATGGTATTTAAGGACCCCTTTAAGTAATGTACAACTTCGCTAGTATGAAGTGCTTTGTACAGTGCGTTGTAGGGGGATTAATTAGTTCAATACTTCAGTGCTTTGTGAGCGTGTTCTAATCACCGCTCTAAGAAACCTTCGCCAAAGTACGTTCGCTTTTGCGATCGATGGCTTGTAGCCAACATACATAGATTGCATGCGAAAAAGTGCATAAGCTGCATCCTTGCGAAGGTCTTAGGCAGTGCCGGTTCCTTAGATCTTTTCTGTGAATACGCATCGATTTTTTATCCTACAGCCACAAGGCTGTGTAAGTGCCGTACTTTGCTACTACCTTCTCCTTCTGCACCCACGCATTCCAGTTCCGTTGACTGGCCGCAACTGTTGTAAACATTCACGTCTGTC
This sequence comes from Haemaphysalis longicornis, assembly GCA_013339765.2. Lineage (NCBI taxonomy): Eukaryota > Metazoa > Arthropoda > Arachnida > Ixodida > Ixodidae > Haemaphysalis > Haemaphysalis longicornis. Next base: position 69,835,838 of record CM023453.1, read on the forward strand.
AGACACTTGCTCCTTAGTACGTTACTTCCAAGCCATGCTCCCTAAAGCGTTGTGGTTATTTAAACGTCGCTGTTGACTCCTCTGTAGTGCAAACTATCACTTTGCCTCAATTCATCCGACGCAGTAACTACAAATGAAATAACATGTAACTACCCATCCTCGTAAAGCTGTTACTTTTCGAACGAGAGCTCGTCGGCTTCGCTAACCGCTATATTACGATGGATAGGCGTTAAATGTCTCAACACGGATAAAAACTCGAGACGAACGTCTCAATTATAAACATGCTGAACGCAGAAAGGCGGGAAAGAGCTGGGGCACACGTAGCACGAGAAATGAGGTCGCAGCTGCATAATAGGGTCAACATTTCTTTTTTAGTCAGTTCCGCAGAGAAGCATTCATTTTCTTAATTCACTTTTATACGTCTGAATGGCGCTTCCGAACGTGCCAGCGAGAAGCCAGCCACAAAACATGCCCACATTTCATTGAACAATTTCTACAGGCGTCTGCTCCACGTCTTGTTTGTAGGACACGACCTGCTTGAGGTACTTCTCTTGAGTACTTCGACACGACACAGTTGATGACTCCGGTGAAACGGCAGTTCCAACACGGACTGGCAGCTCGACTCGACCCCGATACTCACCACGCCATGCAGCTCGTGACTGTTAGGGCACGCTTTCGCGCCCATATTTTAAAAAGCAAACAAAAGCCGTGACGACGTCGGCGTGTCACGGGGGCAGCAGGGTTTTATGCCGGCTGCTCTCATGATCCCGACATAATAATAGTCTCGTAGTCATAACCGTCATCATCATCATCATAATAATCATCATCATTGTCATGCTTGTGCCCACTTTAGAATCAAGGGCTCTCCCGAAGACTACCAGCCACCCCAATCGTGGGTTCGTCGGGTTTATTGTTTGCCTCCGAATTATCATATTATATACCTCCATCAAACTCATTGTCTTTCCCATTCCTTGGTAATCTTTTCGTTAAACTGAAGGTCCCCATGTTTTCCTTCATCTCATGTTACCTGAGCTGCCCGGTATTGGCCAGGATTTGGAAGAACATGCGGAGAAAATGCTTCCTCCTTCTCTCTCCCGATAACGGCTCGGGGTGCCCACGCAGGTACAGTGCTACTAGTCATACTGTACAGCTTATAGGTGGTATTCGTTAAAAAGGTTTAGCTGTCAATTTCTTCGCTTGGTAACACTGGAAACTACTACGGACATGGCCGATGCGCCGAGGACATGGCGCGGCTTGGACCAATGTGCCCGCACGCCGAAGAAAAAAAACACCGGCGAGCGTCGTCTGCTCCGTTTCAACCCGATTCTCAAGGGTGGTGTCAACATAGATGTTATTGAACGAAAAAAGGAAAATCTTCGGCGCACCACACGAGCACGCATACCACCGTGTGGTTCAAACCTCCCTGGCGCCTTAACTCGCCGAGAGGAGGTTGCGCTGCGGAGGCTACGCGTTGGGGTGGCCCTCACGCCGTCCGTGACTGCCTCCTGGCCATCGCAATACCGCGGCCCATACGGATCCACCTGTCTTTTCTGCGCCACTGGCATTGGGGACGTGAATGTGCAGCACCTGCTCTGGGCCTGCCTGGGATTGCATCAAGTTCGCCTGCGGCACTTTCGTGCAACCGGTCTCCACCCTGGTCGCCCTCCTGACCTGCAACGCTGGGTGCATGGACCGTGTCACCGACAACTCCTGAACTTTATACACGAAACTAACTTGTTCGTGTTTCTGTAAGCGCCTACATCTATTATGCCGCAGGGCAAACTTTCGAATTAAAAAAAATATCGCACTTACATTGGACTCGAAGCAATACTTTGCGTTCGTTGAGGTAGAGTTTGTTAACGTGCAACACAGTCATGTGCTTAGCACGGACAAGTAGCGCCATCCCGCGGAGCCTGACCTAACGAGTGGCGGCGCACTCACACTGTTGCCTGCAGGCGCGCCTCGCCACTGAATACAAGCAATAAGAGCTAGCCTGTATACTACAGCAGCTATTTGAATTTCTCGATGCGCGTAAAACACCGGTTGAGAATCCCTGTACAACTTGATGCCAGCGCCATTGAGCGGAGGAACAAAAACCATTGGTGTGGTGTTCGCCATTCAGGTTTTCATTTCTCGTCACGTTGGGAGTAACGCCGCATTATATCGACTATGTGGTCGTACACGGCTTCTTTGGCGGTGATGCCAGTGGCGAACTCCTGGTGGCAGAAGCGGACGTCGGCAACCCGGAAGTCGAGAACGACATTCGGGACGTCTTTCCGTAATAGGGCCACGTCCTCAGCTGTAATCAGAGCGTCCGCTTCACTCCAGAACAGGGCCACGGGCGCCGACACACGCTGCAGGTCGTACTCCGGTGGCGACTCCTGCAAACAAAAACGCGAATTTTGGAGGGAAAGCTATGCTACCATGTGTACCAAGGTTGTTCATCACGTCGCAATGACTTTGAGCCGCCAAAGCGGCGGTGTGGCTTGTTTGACGTTACCCAACGTGATCGGTTGCTTAGAGGCAGCGCAGCTGTCCTCGCTCGGAGCCTGGCCCCTGCGGTCCACGTGACTAGGGAAGTCTTTAAGGGCTGCTTCGCCGGGGCTTAATCACTGAGTCTCGCCACTGATGGCTCACCGACTGGGCCGTTTAGGCATGCTCTTCTGCGGAAGCGACAGGCTGAATCCAATCATGCAGTAGATACGGCAATGATTGCCCTCGTTAATGAGCCGTTAAGCTAAGGAAGTCAAGAGAAAAAATCCCGGGCCAGCTCCACTAACGTGAAACCTGGGGAGGGGCGAAGCATGCAGTGTAAGTGTATTCGCGGCGCCTTGGTGTTTTTTACAACGGAGAGGAAACCGTTGGGGGTGGAGGTATACAGCTTTGCTGTAAAAGTCTCTTTTCTTTGAAGCACGAAGCGTTGTAGCGCGAGGCGTAAACGAGTGTCCGTGAGTTTTAGTAACGTGACTACATGAGACGACGGTTACGACGACGACATGCGACGCCAACAACCCGAGCCCCTAAGGGGCTTCGCCCTTAAAACAAAAGTACTTCATTAACTCAGGACTCAACAACGTAATAAGATAAAGCACATACTTAGCACGTCTGAGGCATAACTGCGTCACCACTGGTTTCTGCCACATATTTACCTTTGGTGAAATTAATTTAAATTTCGCATGTCGTAGAGAACATCGTAGATAGATCGCGCCTCGGACGGGTGTTTCCGTCCACAAAGTGTCACAAGGTCATTACATGAGAATGAAACATAAGTCAGAATGACGGCGCCTCAAAATACACATTTCCCAGAATACGCAGTTCCAGAATAGGGATGTACTAGTCAGATGGTTCGTGTTTGCCCGAGCATGCCGTCTAGCCGAACGTGTCACATTGGAGGGAGTGTGAAATGCACTGCTAAAGTTACGACTACCTCCTTTGCAACAATTCTTCAAAATATCCGGAACTTCCTTTTTCATTTATGCGAAAATTTTGTTTCTAGTTCTATATTCCTACATATTCCTGTCCATACCGCGCGTGGGTGTACATCACAAGACACAAGATAGTAATCACTGCGTTGATAATTGAGGGCCCATTCTATTGTATTTTGGCGTTTTGTTTATGCGCAGTTTGTTTCCTGATTTGAGTGCCCCTAATGTTTTGCTTGTTTCTGAATGTAGAGACACCTTCTGTATTCCCCTCAAGCATAGGCAACAAAACGGTTGCCTTCATCCCTGGTCCAAGACGCCTACCCTTGTCCGCAGTCCTCCCGGACTCCATTCACTATCCGGAAGGACCAGTATTGCTCTACTATGACCATTTTTACCTGTCTTGCCCCTTCTAGGAGACACCAGACTCAACAATCTACTCAAACCCTAAAAGTTCCACTGCGTGAACCAGCAGTCTTATGCACACGAACTCGTTCCCCACTGCCCCTCTTTTCTTTTCCACGACCCTTTAACTCCCATGCTCCGTTCTCATCGGAACTCTGTGGAGATCGGTGGCACCACGGTAATGAAATACTTGTTTTTGTATTCTGTAAGCAACGCGCTTACATCGGCAGTACTCCATTCGGGCTGTAACACCCATGCAAGACCAAATACAAGAATAAAATGTTACATGGGTTCAGCATGAACTGTGTAGGGCTTTATCGATGTTTCACTGAACGTTCTGTATGCCTTTTGTGCTTTCCTTTTTTTACGTCTGGGGATGCAGCTCAGGGGTAAGAAGAAACCTTAGTTCAAGGCGTCATTTAATTGTGCGTTATCATCCGAGTGAAAACGTCTACAACCAGAATAGAAGTATTGTTACATGTACTTTCAGCGCTTCATTATAAGTACTTTTAGCTGTGGTTGCTGACTTCACCTGCCCATAAACGATAAGGTTACGCCGGGTTCCAAGGTCGAACTTGCAAAACTTCCCAGTCCGGAGCACCTGAAAAAAAAAAAGGCAAATTCTGTTGTCTTCGACTATTGTATGTTGTCGTTTGCGAACAAAAATAAAGGCAAGGATTTCTTCTCGCGAGAGGAGCTGTATGGCCCCACTTACCAGTCTGTGGTTTTGATTGCCTTGCTGCCCAAAACACCCCCGCCATTTTCAGTGTACACTTTAGAAATGTCCCGTTTGTGTGACATTTCTGAAATGTCACTCACTGATAAATCGCTACGTCCATTGCAGCCAATCGAACGGAGAACGAGTTCGACGGCGATTTTACCCCAAAATCGGTTCTGGGCTGTTAGCTAGCGCAATGCGAAGCGCTATGCTCGCACTACTCACTCCGACAGCCCCACCCCGACGTTTACGGTATAAAACAGATGGTGGATCTCTCTGGGCGTGCACCTTGCTCTGTCGATCTAAAATATGGGTAATCCCCTAATGCGGCTCTGAAGCAGACCAGCCGGTGCTGTACATATGGGGAAGCTTCACCGGAACGATTGTTCCGTGGTCTCACCTGACCCATGTGAATCATATTTTTGAAGGATGTTCCCGAAGGCGTGTCGCTTAGATATACTGGAAGACGTGTCTGCAACAAAGAAAAACCAGTGCTAATTTGCCACCAGGTAATAATGTCATAGTAGTTTGTTTAACTCGGCGCAATAGCTTTCCTAACTTCTTTAAGAAACAAGAATGGACAGAAGCTTCCTAATGCCGCCACAGACGGTTTTAAGCACCGATTGTGTATAACTTAAGCTGAATGAACTGACTGGCGCACACTTTATCTCTTTGAATTGTTTCTTCTCCTGGAGGTTAAGAGTTATCTGACCATATACTTGTGAATTTACATGTAATCTCGTAGCTATGATTATACCGTGGCGTGGTGCCGTCGCATAGCGGCTGCTTTACCCTAGAGGAAGGTCACCTCTGAAGTAATGTAACATTTGGTTATAGGGATGAAGTCATCGCCCATCGGCCTCACTGCCATCATCGTTACCATCCAGGTCATCGTTGCTTACTTGTTCTGCGTGTCAAAAGTTCTAATGGCCATATCTAACCTTTTGACTAATTAGAACACATTCTGCTTCGACAGCAGCACGGGGTCCCGCTCCATGACAATCAAACCTTGTATTGTTATGTTGCTTTCTGTGATTGAAGTGGGCAGCGCACGTGCTTTGGTGCCGAGAAGAGGCAGCAGTGAATCCCCATTCACAAAGCCCTTTCTATCACAGAATATGATGTATTCGCGTGGCTTCAAAAGAAATATGCACGTCCGTGCGTGAACCCGGAATCACCGCTATCAGCGTTACTATAAGCACCATTTACGAACAAATACAATATGGTAACCACAATGACGACGATGACGATGGGCCCGGATGTATGTACAGTCATTGTCGAAATTTTCTAGGCCATCCAAAAGTGCATAGGCCACAAAAACATCAAAGTAGAAGATTACCTTTCGTGTGTGTGTGGTGGGGGGGGGGGGGGGGAGAAACATTTTATGCCAAGAAGGGAGAGAAGACACCTTTCTTTCTAACTGTTACAAAATAATTTGTTCAGAGTTAAAGGTGCAGTTTCGGCTTCGATTTCTTTGCGGCCTGAAATTTTTGGCTTTGCCGAGAAAATTCTGACAAAGGCTATACTTGCGTACTTAACGACGCATTCTCATCCTGATCATCACCGTGGTAGTCCATCATTACGTTTAAAAGCTTGTCCTAATCATCGTTGGCCTCGTCGCTATTCTCTTCGTGGGAGGAAGGAGCTTGGATGCCGTATGAATACGGATCCGCTGTAGTACAGCAACAGCAAGATCGATGTATATAAAAAGGGGTAGGTCGTAAGGGGATGTGCGTTTTTACCGAAGTAATCGGGAGTGGTAACATTACAAAACATAGATATACAGTGAACTCCTGTTAAGACGAACTCGAAGGGATCATGATAATTTGTTCGTCTTATCAGAAGGTCGTCTTACAAGAAAGCCCTCCCAAAAAAAGAATCAGCAACACGCACAGGTCCATGGAAATATTTTGCTTCAAGACGGTGAATTAAGTAGAATTACAATGGGGGTAAAAGAAAAAAAATTATTTGAATGCTCAACTTGATAGTACCTTAACTTGAAGTTGCAGGGCAGGGGAAGTGGTAGCTTTGTGAGGCAAGTACCTTGTTATGCCCTTGCTGCGGAAGTACTAGAATTATGCTCATTGGCGTTGCAACAAGGACATATCCTCACCATTCAGTGGGTACCAGGCCATTGCGGGCTAGCTGGTAACGATTGGGCTGACCAGAAGGCAAAGAAAGTTTCTTCAAATGCAGATGTTGTACATCTGCCCTTCGCAAGGATGGACATGACTGGACTTGTGTCTACCATTCTCCGCCACGCCTCGGCGAGTCACTGGTCCCACCATGACAATCGTCATAGAAGACTACACCGTCTGGACCCCGACTGCGAGTTTCGGGTACCTCCTGGTATTCAGCGAAACCACGCCACGCTGTTTCACCGACTACGGCTTGGCGTAGCCTCTACCCGTCGCTACAAGCACCTCCTTGGCGTTACGAGTGACCCCTACTGTGAAACATGCCGTGTACCAGAGACTATTTCGCATGTTCTCTGCCACTGTCCACGCTATGCGCATCCTCGAGAACAATTAGCAAGATCATTGACCCGTTTGGACTGTCGTGTGGGACGGAGGAAGTACTGCTAGGACCTTGGCCATACGCGCAGCGTTCCCACAAGGCATTTTAAGCTGTGACAGCATTGAGGACTCTGGCTGTGCTGACATTTCTGGGCAACAGCGGCCTCTCAGCGATATTGTAGTTGAGGCACGTCCGGCTGAACATTAACACATGCACAGTATAAGTATAGGCATCTTCTGTACGTAGCCATTTATTCATTTCTCCGCCATCTTCATCTCTCTCGTCCTCTATCCACGCTCTTTCCTCCCCTTTCCCTTCCCATGCGCAGAATAGCTGGCCAGATATACTACCATCAGGCCGACCTTTCTGTGCCTTTTCATTTCAATAAAATGTATCTCTCTTTCTCTTGTCCGCGTGCCTTTCTTTTCTCGCTCCCTCCCTCTCTTCCTGGAGCGAATCCGCTTCGCGCTCTGGTTTTCTTTTATTTTTCCTTCCCTCTTCTCGCGTGAATGCTCGCAGCACCCCGCCAAGACTGCCATGTTCGCTTCCCAGAATCGCCAGTAGTGGTGGGAACTCCGAAAGTCGTTCGTCTTAACCGAAGAGTACGTGCAAGGCTGTTCGTCTTACGCGTTTTGTTTTTTTCATTGGGTCTGTGGAAAACTAAACAAACGTTCCCACGTTGTTTGACATAAGCGACAACGCGTCTTAACCGACTCCGTCTTACCTGGAGTTCACTGAATTTACCTATTAAATGGCGTGTTTATCAAGTGGCCAAGAAAGAGTAGACGTCATGCCAAAGCCGAGATAAGCCGAGGCCATACCATGCGGCAAATGTAAGCGATGTAGAAAGAGAAGGAAAAACTGGCTACTCAGCTGACGATGTCGGCACATGCAAGGCGCTTGACCTGGTTTGTCAAGACAAGGGTAAAATGTGTGCCGCAGTGATGTAATAACATAGTCAACTGTAGCACACAAATTCGTAGCGCACCAGCATTAGCGGCGCTAACGGCATAGTATAGTCGTGCACAGCTGGCGTCTGGATTATTTGTACATTGCGAGCATTTATGAGATGCCACGATGCCCCGCAAATCAGCAGCTACTTACAGGAACCTTCTCCTACATAAAGGGTTGACAGCGCATAAACACGACGACACAAGGAAGAGAAGACAGGACAAGAGAAGACTTCTCCTACGTTACGGGCATTCTGCGGAATTTCATCTTTTGCGTATCGTGATCATCCTCATCAACATGTACGCACCCTCTTCTCGTGAGTGTCATAAACATCACTTCTTGAACCGGCGTTCTGAGACGACTGCGCCGGGGAATAAACGTCGTGCTCGTGCTCCACCAGTTAGCCAAGCTCCTCATAATATGCACTACCAGCGTACCTGCTTCTCAAGCTCATCGTACGAATAGGGTAATAATAAAGGCAAAAGCACAGGTGTTGCCAACCGCTACTCTGATCAATAGCTTCCATGAATGAATCAAAATCATACAACAATTTCAATTAGCTGAAAAAATAAACTAACCGATTTAATTATTCCATAATTTATAGAATTATCGAGTGGCCTAACTGAACTGGCTGTTCGTCCCATTAACTTACCGCATTGTAGGCGTGACTAGGTTCTCCAGAAATGCCAGTAATGATCTTCTCGCAGATGGGCCTAATTGGCCACCTACGACATAACGTGCCGGACGTATACTTATATATTCCACGGTATTGCAGGAAGTCGTACCTCCCGAAGATTCCAGCAAATGCCTGCGCCAGTTTGGTGAAGTTGTTGTACACACAACGTGATTATGTGAACCTATTGTCACAAATAAATGGAGAAAATTTCAACGATTCGTTCAGACACTTACACCCAGCAGAGGAAAAGATGGGAAGACGTGACGAATGATTGACTTCATATTTTGGTATTTCACAGCCGGAGCCAATGCACTAAAGAGCAGTATCTGAAACATATTTTTTATAAATAAGCCACCTTCACTGAACATTATATTCAACAATTTTTCGATTTCGGGAACCTATAAATTAAGAAAACATGTACCTTTTTAAAAACAATCTGAATATTTAAGTTAAGAATGAGGGAGGCCAAGAAACAATTAATGAAATGTACTTTACGTCGTCCAAGAAGTCAAATTTCTGAGCATACTCAAGACTTTATGTTCGGTCTTCCATTATCTTCAGCACTTATCTCTGAACATTACTATTCACTGATACAAGTATCGCTATCTGCCCTCTGCTAAAAACTTTACACGCCAAGACACACATTACATATAATGTTGCATAGTAAGGGGAACAAACCTTCACCTCACATCACTTTATTACCTTAAAGAGCCCCCTCAGAAGGTATTACATCAGGAGTGGAAGCAGACACAACAAATGCAATACATACGCAGGATGGGTAGAAATACGAACAGGGGTAATTACTTACAGAAAGAAAAAGACAAAAGAACAAAACCAGAACCAGGTGTAGAAAAAACATGCTTCAATATTTAAGGCGAAAGCAGAGCGTGACATTTTGTGCAAAATACTTGGTTTGTCTAACCAAGCTTTACAAACTCTGTTCATTTTTGTGCCTAAAAACTAGGCATATTTATACACGACGTAGCAGGCGCGTTAAGAAATTTCTTTCCTCCATAGATTTCAAAAGACTGCCCTATTGCCAATTTGTGTGTGTGTGTGCGTGTGCGTGTGCGTGTGTGTGTGTGTGTGTGTGTGTGTGTGTGCGTGGTGCGTGCGTGCGTGTGTGTGTGTGTGAGAGAGAGAGAGAGAGAGAGAGAGAGAGAGAGAGAGAGAGAGAGAGAGAGAGAGAGAGAGAGAGAGAAGACGTTATTGGCCAAAATAATATGCGCACTACAGAATTTTTCGATGGCTGCAGACCCTATTGACAGGTGTTTTTTCGTTCTCAAGCGTAGGGCGAAGTTCTGTTCCCAGGGGAATTGTTTTATCTGAGCGCACCTTTTCATTGTAGTGCGGCTTCTCTGAGAGGAGTCCGAAAAGTACTGCGGCTCCCAAGGAGTGACCAATGAAGAACAGTTTTCTGTGGCCGGTTCTGTTGAGCACCAAATCAATGGTATCTGGCAGGTCGTACTCTATGGTTTCCTGAAAGCTAAAAAAACACATAGAGGCACCCGTCAGGCTTTAGAGTTTTCTTGCGATCTGTGAACGCGGACACGGTGCTGTGTAAGCGACCATTTTTTGGGTCCTGTGTCAAGTTGCGCTGTGCGTAGACAATCTCGAAATTTTTGGACGAAGCTCCACGCGTGCTCACAGGCACACAGTATTATTCATTTTTTCAGTAAATTAGACTCGACAAATCTGACTTGTAACGCCACCCTGTTTGCGATTATATCTTATTTTACTTTTGGGCGCAGATTTGTCAGTTTTAAACCACGAATTAAAATATATCATATCGCGTTTGTCATACTTTCGCTCCCCAATGACCTGCCATTGTTTCTCCTTGCCTCACAACGTAGGCCACCACGCATTGCTCATGCTTCAATAGTGTTGCTGCGCTTGCATTGCCTTTCTGTGCAGGTCCAGGTAATACAGTCCAGGTAATACAGTCGTGAATCGATTTTTCGAAGGCTCAAGGGGCCGAGGTAGGTTCCGGTAAATCTGGCAGTCCGAAAAAACGAATTCAAGCAATACAGTTACTTTATTTACGGAGCGTTTTGAAAAACGCATCCGTCTGTTTCTGAGGGGCGATACGCTGCCGGCCAGCTTGCACGTCGGTGACGGCGGCGATGAAAACAGCACAACAGTCCATGGGCCATATTCTCGACTCACAAAATTCACCGTGAACTGTGATTTTTCCGGAAGTCTTTTCTGATTGGCGTTCAATTTTTACACGTGATTCCGGTTAAAAAGTGGTTGTGTGTGCTTGCGTAATTTTGACGTTGCATGACGTTTACTGGCCTTGAAATAGGGCAAGAAATTTCATCGACCTTCGGCGCCGTGAAATCTCCGCGAATTTGTGGCAGGCGCAGTTTCGCAAAACGTGCAATTTAAAACTGTTTTCTAGCGAAAGAAATATTCCTTTTGGCTGTTTCCAAGTCAGTAATAACGGCGCATAAAAATAGCGTCCCGTATTTTATTTTAATGTTGGGCAATAAAATAGAAATATATTTGTTTGGCGTAACAGTAACATAATAAGAGGGCACTACAAGCCTCTTCATTACAAAGAACCCAGTGCATGGCATTTCTCAACACTCCTCTTAGTCATAGAGACTCTACGCTCCTAGTATACTGGTGGGTCACATCATCAACTTCAAAAAAAAAAAAAAGAAAACTGCCGGTTTTATTCGTTTCTGCGCTGACTGAGGTCGAGTTTGTCAATCGGCGGCGTCGCTTCGCTCCGCCTATATCAGGCGGAGCGTTTCGCTGCCCTCATCGCGTCGTACAACCGATGGTCACGGCCGTCTTTTTTGTGATCACGCGATAAACTTGTAAAAAATGCAGCAGACGATAGCGTGGCGGCGGTGACGGCCGGGAAGGTGATAACGCAACAAAGCTTGCATTGAAGCAGACAGCTCAACTATGTTACCAAAAGCGATTGAAAGACAGAAATAGATTGTGTGATGTTATTTAGCTCAACGCTCGCCTTTTAAAAAAAAGCTTGCTTTTGTACCAACTTTAATTGATTTCCTTGTGGAGTGGACGCCAATTTTAACACAAAGAAATGTGTTTCCCTTGCCAGCCTCAGCTGCCGTCCTAATTTTTATAATGCATGCCAAGGCTTTTTATATCTTTTATGTGCAACATTTTATACATTGGTGGTGATCTTTAGGTGTGAAGCGTAATATTACACTGCATGTCGTCATAGATATACGCGCATCACGTCACTGATTTCTTACGTTGTTCTTACAAAAAAAAACATAGCCAATTCACTGTGAATTTATGCAGTCGAGAACAGGGCCTCATATTCGATTACATGGCCACCGTGGCGGCTGAGGACTGACTTCTTTCCTTCATTCGGCTAGCGGGACCATGGAGTTAATACTACTTACTGACGGCGCTGCAAGAGGTGCCTTCTATCGAGGCTGTATGCGAGATCAGCTGACGATACGCATGCACCACGGGTTCGAGGTTGCGGAAAAAGAAAATGGCAGCGATATTCTTAGCGTTCTTGTAGCTTTTCCCTCACCATCGGAAGAAAAAGTCTGAAGATCAAACAAGAAGGCTTTCAAACATCCGAAATTCATTTCGGCGTTATACATGGACTCGATAAAGCGCATGACGGTGCCAGGCATAATCCGGATATTCAGGCAAATACGTAAAATGGGGCGTCCGAAAAATCGGAAGGCGAATGTATATAACGCGATTATCTCCGTCAGCACGGGCACACCTATCTGCGACCTTGAGTCGGTCGTGCCTAGCAGTCATTACAGGCGTATAACGTCTGAGACTACACAATGATGAGAAGCTTTAAATCGACACGTGACCGATTACGGAACCAAGTTTAAATTCGTTATTTCCTCCTCGAGTATTTACAGCGCGCCAGTTAGCGCGTCTCGGTCAGCTCTTGGGATTAATGTGTATCCAATGCTTTTTAACGCGCACTTTAATGTTGCACGTGGAGCGACTTATTAATTTTATCTCCATCAGTAGTAAAGTCTCCACAGGCAATAACCGAGCCTGCGACCACGTGCGTCGCAAAAGAGGCCGTTCCTCCATAAAGGGATGCAAAGATCATTTGTCCAGGTGCTATTTGAGGGCGCATTGTGCAGTTTAATTTATGTGATCTATTATCTGACTTTTAGCGGAAGAAAAGAGTTTTCGTTTATCAGTAATGGCCGAGAATACTCCACGCGGCTGACGTCAGTGGAGTCATAGCGATGACGCCCCACTACTGAGATGAGATCACACTATTCTGCCCTAGGTTCTCCTACTATCCAAGCCTTCAACATGTCGGTTTTCGCCCGAGTCGTAGGCGACATGGACATTTCATTTGTTCACGCACGGGTTTTGCAGGGAAACATACCCATGGTACGCTTAATTTTGCTCTCTCGTCTCCTCATAGATACGCTAGTCGACAGGAGAGTATGGTGCCAGGAAAACAGAACTTCGGAGCGCCCTTCTTCTCTTTAAAACGCTTGTAAATAGGCCAAAAAAGGGGAAACATACTCTACACGATTGGACTCTAACCTTGTAACTTAATTAGACCATTTTCGTCACTCACTTCATTGTAATTTAAAAAAAAAAACTGTTTCAATAACCGCTGCAATGGCGTAGCCGCTGCAGCAATCCGCTAGGTGGCTATCAAAGCATGCGTTCCCAGGCTACACCTGGAACCTTCAATTGATGTAACGCACGGTGACCGTCTCACCTGAAGTCCCAGAACTCTTTGTCGACCCTGGTGTAGCGGACATGCTTGGACTGAGTGTTTCCTCTGACGTTACCCAGCCACACGTCGAAGCCGGCGTCAGCCAGAACGTACGCTGCGATGAAAAGTCAAAGTGGGCCCTAAAAAACATAACTTGCAATACAGAAGTTCATCTGATCGTGACACACCTTGCGCGCAACAAATGAACATAACATACGACGTGTGGCATCTGCAGCCTCGTTCCAGTTCTTTTTTTTAAATAAAATAAATTCCTAACCGGCTAATAAGTGGTCGTTAATTGTTGAAATTTAATGGGTCTTTATTCTGAACAATGTCAATTCATCTTCTCTATTTACGGTACGTTTAGCTTACGTATATAATTATATACTGCACGTCGGCCCATGAGTTTCAGTTTATATACATCATTATTGATCTCTTTTCGTTACCATCCGGCACCGAGTAGCGAACGTGCGGTAGCGAAAAAGTAATAAATCAGAGTGGCTTCATGATGCAGGCGCCTGAACGAACTTTCGAAAGTACACTCCCTGCCCTCTCAAGGCTTTCATCACTGCAGGATGTTGTACCAAGTAAAAGTTTTTTTTCGCAATCTATAAATGCCCTATAAAGAGGTTTTTTTCATTCAGCCTATTTATACATTACCAGGTTGATGGCATGAATACGATCAATTGTTCAAAAGCACCTTTTCGTGTCTTACTATCCGATAGCATACGCGTAGTGATTAAAGTTAAAAACGATGTCACGGTGTGAGCGGTCCGATGGGATGTACACCCGGGATCAAACGTTTCGGGGACGCTATTTCGAAAATTGAAGACAATTTCTCTTCTGTCTGATGGCTCAGCACTTGATTTGTCTCCTTAAGCGACATTTCTCATTTCGGAACATCATTTCCATACGCGCACCAGGAACTTATTTGCCGGGTAGTAGGGAAATGGCCTTTCGTTTTCGAAATCGCGCCCGGAATCTTTTGACGCCGGCTGTACACGAACAGAATATCGTCAAATGTGCTACTGAACCTCTCTGTCAGCCTATTTTTGCGCGGATGGTAGGAATTTGTATTTTCCCGTATTGTAGTCACGTTCTTGTTGTCGAAAGAAACTACTGCTTGTAAACGTGCTAACAACAACGCGTTTTCCCCGGAGATCTTCTTTTTCGTAAACACCAGCATTGCAAAATGCAAGCCCTAAACTTGAAAAAAAAAAAAAACTTACTCGAACGAAAAAAAGCTTTGTAAGCACTCTATTTCCGCAACTCTAAGGTTCCGACACGTTGGACGTACCGTGCATAAAAAAGACCAAACAACTAAAAAGGAAGAGCGCTGCTTCACAAGTTATAGGATTCTAGTAAAGCACATCCTAACTTCTAAGGGAGAGATATGGTGAAGTATTCTTAGGAAAAAACATTCAGAAGTTAATTTGACGTAATAAATACTTGGGGCGGAGTGCACCTGACGCATGACACACATGACACACCTACTCTGTCGTCCTGTGCCAAGTGCGTTCTGCCTCAAGAATGTCAAAATGCCAAGCTAGACCACCACTGGTCAGCTAGCTTTATAACTGTACAAGGCCTTTGCTTCCCTATGCTTCCATAGGGAAGCATATGCCTCCACATGCTTTGCTTCCCTATGGCTGATGGCTCATCGACTCACGCAGACTCTGGTCCGGTCTGTTGACCACCCACACGGCTGATGACGAAAGCAGCGCGTGCAGGATAAGAACGGGAGGCCTTCTGCCCGAAGAACAGTACTGCGGCCGCTGGGCGAAGTCACCTTCTCTGCCGTGAGGAATGCGTTGGAGGGCAAGTACGAATCCGTCGCGTGTGGTCACTTCGTACTCCTCCACAGGAATAGCCTTTGTCGCGGATGATCTCCGACTGGGTCGCAGTTGGGGTGGCAAAAAGAAGCACACGAGGGTTTTGGTCAATTCAAGACAACTTCTCCTTTACGAGTTCTGTCTACAGTGGCAGGGCTGAAAAGAGCACTCTGTATAGCAAATATGATTCAGGCACCTAGCTAAGACAAAGCATATTGATAGGTCCTCGCCCGACAGAAAACGAGAACCTTCTCAACACACCAGGGACGAAGGAATCGTCATGCGTACGATCATCATCGTCATCATCATCATCATCAACAACAACAACAGCGGCAGCCTATGGTGGGTCCACTGCAGGATGAAGGCCTCTCCCATTGACCTCCACCCGCTCCCGTTTTGCGCGGCCCGAGTTCATTCTTTGCTTCCGATTTTTTTTATTAAAGACGATAGTCTTTCTTGGGCTACTTAAACCCAGAAATTTTGGTCTGTCTGTATGTCTGTCTGTCTGTCTGTCTGTGACTCGATTCATGCACCCGGCCAAAGTAAAACAATGCCTGCGCAATGTTCTTATATAGTCACCGCTAAATGTACCCGTCTAAGTCCGGTGTAATGTTCATACTTGTCAACATTGTTGAAGAAGAACAAAACATTACGCAAATATAAGACAACAAATTAATACAGAAATTATATTTCCAGTGTTCTTTATAAACAACCATACATGCTTGACTTTTGCGA
Source organism: Haemaphysalis longicornis (assembly GCA_013339765.2). Lineage (NCBI taxonomy): Eukaryota > Metazoa > Arthropoda > Arachnida > Ixodida > Ixodidae > Haemaphysalis > Haemaphysalis longicornis. Next base: position 69,851,796 of record CM023453.1, read on the forward strand.
AATTAAATACTTCATCAACTGCAGAAAAAAAATTCACTCCTCCGTCGCCTGCTGTCGCCTGCGCCACTATAGCTTCTGGCGCCATTTTAAGAAATCAACCGGCAACAGTTACGAAAGGTTCCACTAGATAGGTTCCAAGTTCTGCTTGCAACGCACGTGGAGCAGGGAAACGCGGTTCTATAAACGTTGAAGTAGGGCGCCTCGATTCACGCGCGTCTTCGCCGTACGGAAGCGTTGGCATCGAGACACCCGGTTTGGAGCAGTGGAACGCGGGAAATTTAAAATGATTTAGGCAAACCTTTGGCGTCTTTACCTTGGGAGGAGCGCGACGCAAGAAGACCATGAGAGGTGAGCGGGAAAGCGAAGGGAGGCATTTACTTGGCAAAAGTCGATAAAGACTATCGTCTTTTGACGACATTTGCAACGAAAGGAGCAGATACGCGGCCAATTTTTTTCGTCTCGTCATCGAGTTAATGGTCTTCCCATTTTTCTAGTGCCGTCTCCCGGTATCCATTCAGCCACCCTCGTGGTCCACCTGTTGTTGGTTCTTCTAACTACATGGCCAACTTAAGTCCATTTATTTTTCTTCATTTGAAATGTGATATCTTCCACCCGAGATTGTTCCCTTATCCAGGATTCTCGTTTCCTGTCCCTCATGGTTACTCCTATCATTATTCGCTCCAGTGTCAGACGTGCCGACATAAGTTTGCTTTCATGTTGTTTAGTAAGGCGCCAAATTTGCGCTCAATGCGTCATCACCGGCAGCACGCATTGGTTGTACACTACTTTTTTATATATTTCCGTTAAAGGGACCCTGCGACACTCTAGATAAGCGCTTTCACTCTTTCCTTCGCGTCTGGAACCACCGCGAAAGCTATAGTTATCGCCAGCACGGAGCAGCACTGCGTGATTTGCTCGTCGCACCAGAAGCGCCTTCCGTTTCTGCTTTGTTTTTGAGGCTTTATTTTAAAGTTTCTATCAAAAAGCATTCATTGCTGCAACCGAAGGAAAACCGGGGCACAGCCACTACATGGCCTTAGTGACGTAATTCGATCCGTTGAAGAACGTCAAGACCGGAAAAGAGAGAAAACATCGTTCGCGCGAGTTTACAAGGTATCTGATGAAATGGAGCAGTAATTTTTGGCTGAGGTACTTTGAGACCCCCTAATCTAAGTACTGGAGGTGTTGGGTGACTACGTACTGCAGCATGTAAGATTTCAAAAAAATAGTCGAAAAAAGTGTTGCAGGGTCCCATTAAGTGTCTCGAAGAATTTTTTTTAGGCAGGGTAAAAGAGGGAAAGATCGGCACACTGTCAAAGTAGTCGTACTTGATGTATTTTTCCGCGCTATAATCTTGGTCATATTGGACCCACTAGATAAAACTTCAGCATCCCTTTCCTGCGAAGTTAAGACCCACTGGCCAGGTGGGTGAATGAGTGAGTGAGTGAAAGTGGCATGAAGCTGCTCAGAAATTCTGAGAAAAATGATTTAAGATTTATTGGTGGATATTTAAGAATTCCTGAACCCAACGCCGCTCTCCTTCACGAACTTGAAGGTAGGCCGGATGCGCACACTTTGCTCCAGCTTTCAGAGTTCCCAACTGGGCGTTTTTCGCACTCCCCTCGCACATCGTCCCAACCATGCTTTGCGCTCTAACCGCCTAAGTGGTCAGGTTGCTTGCCTTCGCATTGGCATTTGCTGCCTGCCGCTCTTTCGGTTGTACACCACTATCGGCATTTCGTCCCCGTCACTCTCATTCCTCCCTATACTGCCGTCCTGCAATAGCTGCACACTTCCCTGTACAACTCGTGCAAACGGTGAAGGGAGTCCCAGGGTTTATATAGACGGCGTGCACGTCATCAAAGGCGTGCGGTGAGCTGCACTTAAATTTACGTCCTCTCGACAGACGTTATCAGTGGTACGACGGCAGCGCTACGGCAGCCACGCCGTCTATTATTCTGTGTTCTGTCACTCCAGGAATCAATCGACGGCGAACGTATTTTTATGCAAAGCATGTCTAACCTAGTCGAGCAGAGTTTCGGCGTCGCCAGAAATTTGACCTTTATTTGACCGCACTTGCGCCGTAGACTCGCCACGCCGAGCTCTGCCGCCGCCGGCTTGGCGCATGCGCTCTCCTGCAGCTAAGTCACCATCTGGCCTCGTGACCTCGCCGCGCTCGTAGTCGTTACGAGTTTGGCCATGGATAAAAGCGAAGCCGGGCCGCCCTCTCAGAGCGTTGCGTGGAAGGCTTTGGGCCGCCGTAGGGAAGCGGCGTCTGAGCACCTCGTGGATATCGTCCCCCCGGCGAGCTGCTACTCTGGAGCGTGTCTACCGAAGCCAACTCACACTCATGTCCAGTCACCGACCCAGACACAATAGTCATACCTGGCTTAACGATGAGTCTGTACCTAAGTATAATTACAGCTTAATCAAAGGTTAACCATATGAAACCAAGACTTAACAGGCTAAACTAAGCTTTATCTTTGCAAATCCAAGGTTAGCTGGGCTAAGCAGCTGTCACCATTTTCAGATATGCACGTTTATTAAAAAAAGAAAGGAGGGTGGCCTTTCCACAGAAAACAAAAGCCGTGAGCTCTTGCCGATGCTGCGGCCCGTGAGATAAGGTGTTCTTGACCTCCAGGCCAGTTGTACTACTGCATCTGATGGGGCACCATGAAAGTACTGCGACGATGGGGACTCCGACTCCAACGTTGGGTGGTAGGAGCATTTTCATGCGAGGTGGTACGTGGCGTAGGGAGTCAAACACGAGAGCAGTTGTAGTAATATTTGGTGGGAGGGATGTGGTATAAAAGGGGGTCTGTGCAGTAAGTCTGGGTTTGGAGTCGGCGCCAAAGGCGGGTGCCGTGAGCGCTTAGATACGGGAGAGGGGGAGGATGGCGGGCGTGTCTGAGTGGGTGGTTGAATAGAATTTAAGCGCAGCAAAGACGAACTGGTTGTGTGAGAGGGAGCATGGCCGTAGTCATCTACCCGCGACGGGACTGCCCGGAAAATGATGTGGGTGCTGCGGTGTGCGGCGCCTGACTTCCTGAGAGGAAAAAGGGTCCGTACAATATTCAAAACCGGGAACGTTTCTAGAAACGTGAAGGAGGGGAAAGATCTGTGGCCTCTGAAGTAGTTCTGGCATGCCAAAGTCGGTTATAACCGCGATGTATCCGCCCATAAGCCGTGGCGGCTGCGGGTTCAATATGACAGTATTTTTCTCCCACAAATTATGGACGCGAGACTTTACCGATGTCGCAGTAAGTTTACAGAGCGAGCCTTACGAGCACCCGGTATGCAGCTTGATGGAAAAATACCAACAACAGTAAAGCAGCAACGTTATGCTTACGACATTCCTGGTGGCGTCTGGATCCACATTGTCCTCGGGTGGTGGCCACACCAACAGCGTGACTGGCAGCAGTGCGACAGCCGCTAACATGCATATTACTCGTGGCGGAGGAGCAGTTCTCATGGCGTGTTGTAACGTAGCCGCTTGGGCCAACCTTCCGCGCCCGTTCGGCGTGCCGTGTGACGGTCGGGCGTGCGGGCGTGGCACAATGCGCTGGAGCGGTCCGGTATCACTTCTTCGCGCCTTCATATGAGAGTCGGCGTGCGGACAGAAGAGACGTATTTTTCAATTGTTGACTCGCCAGCAGTATCCCGTTGCTTATCGGTCAGGGCTCATGCAGTGAATCTTCCTGTTTGTGCTCTACACGGCTGTTTTCTTTCTTTTGCTAGCGGCCGTCGCCGACGAGGTGGAAGCAGAGACGTTCGCCGGTAGCCCTTTCGATTGCACGCGTCGTAGACTGGCACGGCAAATGCGTCGTGCGAGAGTTGAGCTTTGCATTGGCTGTTTTTTGAGTGCGCTATCTGTTATCTTCTTCGAATAAGTGCCGTATCGCGCGCGTATCTCTTCAAGTTCGTCATTTCAATGACAATCTCTGTTGTAGGGGCGAGAGAACAGGTTTCTGATTTTTTTAGTACCGGATATGCATATCCTTCTAGATTGCTTATATATTGGCTTGAGTGGCAAAGCAGGTTATTGCTGATGGGTTTACCGACTTAATTAGCGACTTTATCGACTTGCACAAAGAAACATGAAAAACGTTACACTGATTGCGTGCGCAACGTTGTGTACGAGATACCACTGCGCTGCGGTTTTTCATATATCGGACAGACAGGCCGATGCTTTAATGATACGGCAGGTGAGCACCCATTTGCTGTACGTAGCAATCTAGGTGGTCACATGAGCGACCATTGTAAAAGATGTGGGTGTGTGTGAGCCACTACTAGATAAAACCAAGTTCCTCAAACGATCCTCTGATAAAACAGAGAGAGATTATCGGAGCCTTTTACATAAACAAAGCGGGTAAAAAATGTATTAGGACACCATCATTGTCACTGTACGATAAAGTGATAAAATGTTTACAAGGTGTCCTTTAACCAGTTCCCTCCGCTATCAAATGTACTTTTCTTTTTACTTCTTCATGGTTTTAAGTTTCGTATGTGTTTTTTTTTTTAGATATAAGCATGCTTGGAGGCTCTGAAATAAACAGTTGGAAGTCAGCGCCCGTCTACGTCGTTTGTGTCTCTCGTCTTTCGTCCTGTCAGTTCGCGCTGTTGAAGTTTCTAGATCATGAACCAACTAAATCGCACCAGAGCCTTGTTACGACTTAATTACTTTACGGTGACCGTAACCTGACTGTGAGTACAGGCGGGGGCTGAAGTTAAACAAATTGACAGCTATTCACAACAGATAGCGCGTTGTCGGTATCATAGAGCTGGGTATCATCTTCCCATACGTAATTAGTACATCAGATTTTAATTAACCTTTACGGTGACACCGCTCCCGCAGCCGTTGCTGTCGCCACACTGAGTTCTAAAAAGGGCAACGAGATCCGGCTTAACGAGTATTTCCTAAACAAATTGCACAGTATTTGTTCACTGCAATAAAAAGTAATATCCTAATTATTTGTGTTACAACAATTTAGACACAACTGAAGATATTTGAATTCATGTCAAAGAAAGTGGTGTTGTGGTTGCTAATGGAAAGTGAAAACCACATTAATGAATACAATTAAGGCCTCTGTAACCGGCTACAACACTATCCGAGGCCGAAGACGGGGACGTTACAGCTGACAAACAAATCCCCTTCCTCTGCGTACGGATCAGAAAACGTGATACGGACGCGCTAACCGGGCATACGCCCACCCACGCCTGATGAGCCAGTAGCAGGAGGCATCATCATCATCATCATCATCATCATCATCTTTATTTATACGTGCTCACCAACAGCCAATGGTCTTAAGCTCTGGTGCACAGGATGAAACACAAAATTTGATGCAAACACAAACAATTTAAATATGTAGCCTGAAACGAGGAAAAGTAAATAAAAGAAGGAGAAAGAAAGAAAAAATGCGATCAGTGTACTTCAGTCAAAGCAAGCTTAAAAATGCAAATTGTTGTTAAAAACATCAAGGTGACTTACCTTTTCATTGTACAGTCTAAACAATCTTTGCATAGGAGAACAAGTAGAACTGATTCGAAATAAAAGAAATTGACGAAAAGACTTACAGGGAACTTTAATCTCAATTGATGACGTAAGGTCTCCAGAATCAATGATGCTGTGTAAAGACTTAAACAAAAAAAGCAAATCCGCGTCAAGCCTCTTTTTAGACAATTTAGCCAATTGCAATTTCTTCAACATAGTTTCATACTATAGTAAACTCTGCGGTTGAAATGCCTGTCGTATACGATTGTAATAAAACGTCTTTGCACATTTTCAAGCTTAGCGCTACTTGTTATGCCCAACCAGTTCCAAACAACAGACACAACATGAAGTTTTGGGATCACCATAGTTAAGAATAATCGAACTAAACACAAAGGATTAGAAAATGGTCTCGTAATTCGCGACACATTCCCGAGAGGCTGTAGGCCTTGTTCACAACAGAATCAACATGCGAACGAAAATGCAGTTCTGAATCTACAACAATGCCGAGATCACGTTAACCGTTTGAGCACTGTTCCATTTAGTTTGTAATCATGTAGCACAGCAAGACTTTTTAGTGAAAGTCAATACATAAGTTTTGGTGAAATTAATCAAAAGCTTATTTTCAGCACACCAATTAACTATATTTAAGATGTCAGACTGAAGTAGGACGCAGTCATCATGCGTGCTAATTTCTCGAAACAATTTGGTATCATCTGCATACAAAAGGGTGCGGGACTTTTCGATACAGAATGTAATATCATTAATAAATACATTAAACAAGAGAGGGCCCAAAATAGACCCTTGAGCCGAGCCGAGGGCATGAGCCGAGACGCAGGATTACCGCGACAAAGTGAGGCGCATTCAGTGTAACAAAACACAAAGAAACACACTCAGGGTAAGTATAGCTACGGCCACTGTGCATGCAACTCTCATCAGTTGACACCCATCAGTGGTCAGAGGTGGCAGCGAAAAATAAAAAAATCCCGGGCCATCTTCAGTGACGGGAAACCTGCGGAGGGGCGAAACGTGCAGTGTATAAGTGTATTCTTGGCGCCTTAGTGTTTTTGCCAACGGAGATGAAACCGTTGGAGGGCAGAGGTACACAGCTTTGCTGTCAGTCTCTTGTCTTTGAAGCACTAAGCTCTCTAACGCAAGGCGTAAACGATAGTCCCGGTGTTTTTTTTTCTTTAGCACGCGTTACCATTAGCGCAAGGCGTAAGCGAGTTTCCCGCCGTTTTGGTACCGTGACTACATCAGACGAACGACGATTACGACGACGACGATGATGACAGGAGACGCCAACAACCCCAGCCCCTAAAAAGAGATAAACGACAAAATAAAGAGGTGGCGTAGCTTGCACTAGTGGTGCAAGGCCGGGGAAACAGCAGAACTGCGGCCCCTCTCATTTCGTCGGAGACCAGGCTGGGGCACATGACATGGATATCCGTGCTTTCCGCTGAAAGGACTCCATTAATAGCAGGCCCGGGATCGTTTTGTCCGCAGGCTTTCACATCTCTCCCAAAGTGGACCGCGTTAGCAAGCACTAGAACCGACGGCAACCGGCTCCGCGAACTGCGCATGAACTGGCGAAGAGAAGCGCACGCGAGATATCGCGCCACTAACATGGGCAGAGTGTTCTTGAAGGTGGAGTTGGACGATGTCTGGCGCTCCTCTCGAGGCGCACGCTCACGTGCGCTTGGTATTTTCAACAGCGAAGCTGTTGTTGCTGGCCGTAATGTGTGTGGTGCGCGCTGTCATCGGAAAACCAGATCATAGCTACTCCCGCTGTTTACTGCGCACGTGAGCACGCGCCTCACGAGAAGCGCCCGGCGTCGTCCGGGCTTGGGCGTTGGTCTGTCTGTCTGTCTGAAAAACTTTTATGCTGATATATACAGGGAAGATGTTTGAGGTGGCCCGAAGGGCGCCACCTCTCACAATCACTAGGTGGGCTCCTCATTACAGAAGCCCATTAGCGATCGCGGCGGCTCGGGCTCGGTCGACCCGGGCCTTCTGGCTCACTAAGGTCGGAGCAGCCCAGCAGGGCTGCCTCCCAGTCCTCCCGGGTGGGGTTGGATTTTGGGGCGAGGTTAGGCGTTGATTGGCATGGCCACACCATGTGGAAGATGTCCGAATACTTTCTCCGCACAGTACGGGCATTGTCCTGTATAGGCAGGATCAAAGTGTTTTAAACTGCCGGGCACAGCAGTGTTTTGGTGTAAAGACGGAGGAGGGTGCGTTCCTCTGCCTTCGTAAGGCCCTTACAGGGCTTAGGATAAATTGCGTGGCCGAATAGGTATAATTCAGTAATTTCTCGAAAAGACCACTCGCAAAAAAAAAAATCACGCCATATCCACGGAATGAATGATGATAAGTGGGGCGAAGCTCGAGAGGGGGAGATCATCGGTAACCGTAACTCCCCGTGAAAGTTCGCCCATTTCATCATTAAGAAAGACGTAAGACTGTGTGCGTACATTGTACAAATCAACTTTTATTTCGGAGTCAATGCTCCCAGGCCCAGACCTGGTGAAAGACCCCGCGCCATCGAGGACTACCCCGCACCTCAACCACAATTTGTCACGTAGGATGGGACACAACGGTAAAGAAAGAACTTTTATTTAGGGCGAACTTGTGCCCGAACAAGACGAGAGGAAACGAGCAAAGGTCCTGCGTCTCGTTCGATCCCCGAGAACGACTGCCTGCGTTCGTGGCGTGATCTCTTGCGTGATCTCCCCCTCGCAGTGCACGTGCGCTCGCGCCTCCGTTGGCGAACACAGACAAGCTCGCGCTCCCGGTGCCGAGTTTGCGCTGCGGTTGCAGCCGGTTTCTTGCGCGTGCAACGCGGCCCACTTTGCGACATCTCCGAAAGCATGTGGCGGTCACGTACCACGCGACACAAGGGATGGACAGACCCATGACTTAAGGAGCTCCGCCCCTAAAAATATGCCAGTAAAACAGCTCACGTGCGTCTGCGCCTCAAAGGCGTAGTACAAGACAGCTAGCTCTACAGACCCCCCGTTCGCCAAGCCCGTTGCCCCCGGTTCTAGCACGTGCTGACGTGTTCCACTTTAGGAGAAAGGCGAAAGTCTGCGGACAAAACGATCCGGGGCCCGCCAGTCATGCATGAGGAAGGCGACGATATAGACGGATATGACGAAAAGGAATGACGGAACATGTAAATAAACAATTTCTACCCTAATGCCATGCGTCATGGTGTATCCTTGAGTGCGCATACAGAAATAGAAATCCTCCAGCTTCGCTACTGTGCAAGCCTTGCGCGACTTAGTGCAAGCTTTGCAATTTTTTTTTCTTTTATTTGTGCGAACCCCTCACGTGGCGCAAGCCCACGCGCCAGCCTGGACGATTCCGGACGTGCCTCGCGAGACACACACTCACGTGCGCACGGTATTTATGTTCATGGAGTGAGTGAGTGGAGGAGGAGGAGAGAAACGTTTATTGGAGTGGAAAGTGCTGTTGTGGGTGGCCTTCCTAGTCCAGATAGCCGCGAATCGTGGCAGCTGCTTTTGCCCGAGACACAGATGTTAACCTGCGTCTCTAGCAGGCAGCTGGTCAGCTCGCACTCCCACTACTCCATGGAAGGGGAAGGGATGGGATTTGGGTGGTAGGGGAAGCCAAGACAAGGTGGTATGTGGCGTTGGAGGTTTTACAGGATGGGCATTCGTAGGAATACATGGTTGGTGATATGTTGTGTAGAATTGTTGTTTTGTAGTATGTCTGGGTTTGTAGTCGTCGCCAAAGGCGTGCGTCGTTGGTGTTGAGCGATGGATGAGGAGGACGGTAGACGAGGCGATTTCGACGGTAGTGGTACAAGATGTCTGTGGAACGACTCGGGACTGGGAGGTGATTGAGAGATTCTGGTGGGTCTTCTCTGCCTCAGAGAATGCCCGGGTAGTTAATTCGCGGGCAGCGGCATGTGCCGCCTCATTCCCTGAAAGGTTGGCGTGGCCTGGTGTCCACACGACGTAGATGGAGGGCAGCTTGTGTATGCATCGTAGTGTGTTGAGGGCTTGAGGCGAGATACGTCCTTTTTGATAGTGGCGGCATGCTTCCTGGGAGTCCGTGATGATGACAATGTAATATGTCGTGGCTGTGGTTGCAGCTAGAGCTATGGCAGTTTCTTCTGACAAGTGCCCCCTAGTCTCCTCCACGCCCCACTATGTCTATATTATTCTCTGTGTCCTTGCGTGTTCTCTTCCTGCGTTTCGTGTATGTCCCTACAATCTCTCTGCTGTCACTTTTTTTTTGTCTCTGTTGTCGTCTTCTTTTCGTTTGTTTGTTTTCTTTCCAATCCTTGTCTATTTATTCAACGCGTTTTACGCTCCCTCTACCCACTCAGTGGCGGGCTAGCAGGCGCACCTGCGTAAGGGTCTCTACCTTTCTGCCTAGCCGTGCACGCCACTGGGTGGGCACACTGACTTTGCAAATAAATTACTTACTTACTTACTTACTTACTTCTGCTGTCGTGGAGGTGGTAGTGGATAGCGTGGCAGACGTCAGGAGGGTTTCCTGGGTGTTGAAGGCTACAAGGGCGTGAGCTTGGCGGTTATTATATGAAGCTGCGTCGGTGTATCTGGTGTCGGGGTCCTTCGAATAGCATCTCTGGAGATATCGGACTCGCGCTGCTCGCCGGCCTTTATTGTAAAAGGGGTGCATATGGCGTGGAATGGGGGCTACTTTAAGGCACGGATGTCGGGAGGGATACCAGTGGGTGCTTCTGTCGGAGTTATGACGTGGCGGCCGAGTGTCGCGAGAAGGGCGCGGCGTGTAGGTGTTAGAGACAACTGCGTGAGTTGGTTGGCTTCTTGGGCTTCCAGTGGTTCTGACAGTGTATTATGCAGGCCGAGTTTAAGGAGGTGCTCAGTCGGCGTGAAGGACGGAAGTCTGAGGGCTATTTTATATGACTTACGTATCAGGGCGTCAAGTTTGGAATGCTCTTTTGGTTTCAACTCAACATAAGGTGTCCCGTATGCTATGCGGCTGGTCAGCAGTGCTTGGACGATGCAGCACGTGTCTTGTTCCTTTAGGCCATGGCGCTGGGTGCAGATGCGTCGAATTAGATGAGTCAGTTGCGTACTCGTTTTGATGTAAGTGTGGACAAAAGTGCCGCCCCCGATCCATCTGTGTGAAGGACATACATATCGGTAAAGACAGCCATATAAACCTCTAAAGATTATTGGGCCAAATAGCTAAAGACGCCCATAAAAGAATTTTCTATAGCCGACCATACAATTTTTTTGTATGGGCAGCCATGAAGACCGGCCTGCAGAAACGAAAAATAGCAGCAGTGTTGGTGAACGAGGTGGTGTGCCGTCACGGCCGGGGAGCTACAAAAGCAACTCAAGGAATCGCCGCTTCGCAGTAAGGTGGAGCATCGAACGGAGCTGAGGCTTCTTTTTTATTCTAGGTCAGAAGACGTTTGTGATGCTTTCATAGCCCCGATTCTATGCTCCACTGAACTGCACTGTTTTGCCGTTCAATATGTCGTCAGAAAAGTGTTATCATGTTCCAAAGGTTTCGAAAATGATGCGCAGCATCTCGTTTGTAGCTTGTGCAAAAAGTGGTTTCATATGGGAAAATGTTCAGGTGTTCCCAAAAAGAACCTAAAAACCATGGTTTCAACCGCTGTTCGTGGTTTTAAATGTGAAAGATGTACAAACGAAGAGTTAGAGGTATCATCTGAATCCGAAGAAACCGATGAAGAGAACGCTAAGCCAGCTAAAGACAGCGGTGTTCGCGACTTGAGTAAGCAGTTATCTGAAATGAGCAAGATGCTAGCCACGGCTTTAGGTAGACTAGAAAGTGTGGAAAAGAAATTCGAAAGGCAATGTACAACAACTGGGGCTATTGAAAAATCAGTAGAACTCTTAGCCTCTAACATGACGAAGTTCTAGGTGAAGAACGTCGAGCATGAAAAAGGGGGGGGGGGGGAAACAACATCTTTACTCGCCGGCTAAAAGGTCACGGTGGCTCTCACTCCCTCGCTAGGAGGGGGAAATTGACTTTTTCAACAAGGTCTGTCAGCCGAACTTTCCAGAAAGCTTGCGGAAAAAGAGGCGGAAGAAGCCTAGATTCAACAATACTCAGCAGTATTCTAGGCGAAAGAAACTTTACATGCACGGTGTATCCCAGCTGCAAGAAGAAGATTTACACCAGGTTCTTGTATATCTTAGCCGTAAGCTGGAAATAAAGGCACCAGAAAAGCAATCCGTCGAAGCGATACACAGGTTCAAGGCGAAGCAAGATAAGGTTCGAGCTGTCATTGTTCGCTCAGAGACCGAGAGGAACGCGACCTATGGTTATCGAACAAAAAGGCACTCCGGAACAAAAAAATCTTCATAAATGAAAACTTGACAACAGCGCAAAAACAGCTCTCTGGCAATGCCGTCAAGTTGGCAAGCAAACAAAAAACTACAAGTTCGTGTGGATGAGCAACGACAAAATTTGGGGCGGAATATTGAGGGAGCGACTGGAATCAGAATCAACACTGAAAACGATCTTGCAAAACTTTTCCAATGACCTCTTTTGATTCATTTTGCGAATTGGAGGGCTGTCTCCAATCAGTGATGGTTGAGGACTCCCTTCAGCTAGACGTCACCATTCCGAACTTTAATATCCGAAGCATTACTAAAACTGGGATCAGTAATGCGCGCATGTGAATGAAAGAAATATCGCTGTCGATGTAATTGTCTTAACTGAAGTGAACGTTGATGCACAACGACAGTTTTCTTTTTCACCTAATGGGTATTCGAGAGCGGCGCTGTGTCGAGAAAATCGAAAAGGTAGAGGAATCTTCATATTCGTAACGAGAACTGGCTGCTAGGTTCCACTGAGGTAGACTTGAATATGCAGAGGCATTCCTGATTTCGATCAGTAAGAGAAACGTGGCGTACACGATATGTGCAATTTACAGGCCACCCAACATGAACGTTAACTTGTTTTTAGGTGAAATGATACCAAATACTAAACCGTCAGATTGATTAAAAAGAACCTTATAATAATAGGAGACATAACATTGATGTTATTCAAGAATCGAAATCAGCCGTAATGGACTACCTGAATTTATTATCGGAATTCAGGCTTTCAGTGGTCATCGGTGACTGCACAAGGGAAGAATACTTAAGGGACCAAATCACTAGATCATGCATAGATAGATGATATTGTCACGAAGCCAAGGACGACGCAGTTGTCTTGAAGGAGAAACAAGTTTATTGGAGCGAACTTGTGCTCCCCTAACAACTCAAAAGAATACAGAGGCGGCGAAGCAGCGGTCAACAAAGTGGCTTGCGACGGCGAGCGTCGCAGAATCGAATGCCGAGGCGTCTGCTCTGCGGGCTTTTTATCTTTCGGCGCGAGTGTTTCTGCAGCCGTTGATTCGCATCCAGAACATTGTAGATCACAGACGATTATTCTGGGCTAGCGACGTTAGGGCGAAACAGTTTGGTTATCTGAATGCACAGCCGGGCGTTGGCTAGGCAGTAAAACAAACAATAAAGAAGCAAGCCCATACATGGTTCGCGGCATTACCCCCCTTTTAAGAGTGCATCAACCCGATGGTAAAATAAAAGAGAGTCCGAAACAAACAACAACAACAACAACAAAAAGTCCGTCATCTTGCATAGCAAGGTTTCAAGCGAACCACGTGGATGACTTCGGGCCGCGTGCGTCTTCGTGATATTCCGGAATCACCATCGGGGATCACCTCGTAGGTAAGTTGGCCGACACGTCGTAGAATTTGGTAAGGTCCGAAATATCGTCGCTGAAGCTTCTCACTAAGTCCGCGTCGCCGGATGGGAGTCCAAACCCAAACACGGTCCCCTGGGTGGTACTGGGCGTCTCGTCGTCGGAGGTTGTAGCGCCCGGCATCCACGAGCTGCTGGCGCGTTGTACGAACTCGAGCCAGCTGGCGGCCTCCTCCGCACCGCTGAAGGTATCCTTGGACGTCGGTGTTGAGGTCGTCGTCTTCTACGTGCGGAAGCATGTCGTCGAGCATCGTAGTTGGCCGTCTTCCGTAGACAAGCTCGAACGGCGTCTGCTACGTCGTCTCCTGGATAGCCGTGTTGTACGCAAACGTGACATAGGGGAGCACTTCGTCCAAAGTCTTATGTTCAACATCAACGTACATTGACAGCATATCTTCGATTGTCTTGTTCAGACGTTCTGTTAGTCCGTTCGTTTGGGGGTGGTACGCCGTCGTTCTTCTGTGATCCGTGTTGCTGTAGCGTAATATTCCTTGCATCAGCTCCGCAGTAAAGGCCGTTCCGCGGTCCGTGATTAGGACTTCCAGGGCTCCATGTCGCAGCACAACTTGGCTTATAAAGAACTTTGCGACTTCCTGTGCAGTGCCCCTCGGAAGAGCGGCGGTCTCTGCGCAGCGCGTCATGTAGTCTGTCGCCACGACAATCCACTTGTTCTGTGATTGTGACGTAGGGAACGGGCCTAGAATGGTCCATTCCAATCTGCTGAAAGGGCATCGACGGGACGGCGATCGGTTACAGAAAGCCGGCGGGTCTTGTGGGGGGCGTTTTTCGTCGCTGGCAGTCACGGCAACTCCGAACGTAGTGGGTGACGTCGGATGTTAGGCGCGGCCAGAAGTACTTCGCCTCGATTTTTGCAATAGTGCGAGCTGTGCCGAGATGTCCGGAAGACGGGTCGTCGTGGCACGCTTCTGAAATTCGTCACGGAGCTCTGCAGGGATGACAAGTAGGTAATGCGTTCTCGTTCCGGGGCTGAAATTCTTCTTCACGAGGACTGAGTTTTTGAGGCTGAATGCTGGCAGATTCCGCTTGAACGCCCTAGGCACGCGAAATTTCGTCCTACAAAGTAGTCGATCATGACGCGCAATTCGGGATCGGCACGCTGCTGGGCGGCTAGGTCGCTCTCCGTAACGACTCCGAAGAACGCGCTGTCTTCATCGGAGTCTAGTGGTAGTGGGTCGACGGGGGCGCGGGACAGGCAGTCGGCGTCGGAGTGTTTCCTGCCGGATTCGTAGACGATTGTAACGTCGAACTCTTGCAGGCGCAAGCTCCACCGCCCAAAACGGCCAGAGGGGTCCTTCAAATTGGCGAGCCAACACAGCGCATGGTGGTCTGCTGACAACCTTGAATGGTCTACCATATACGTATGGGCGAAATTTTGAAATGGCCCATATAATTACGAGGCACTCGTTTTCAGAGGCTGAGTAATTTTTTCTCCTCCTTCGACAGACCTCGGCTGGCAAAGGCGATTACGTTTTCGCTACCGCTTTGCTTTTGGACGAGAACGGCACCCAAGCCTATATCGCTGGCGTCGGTGTGCATTTCTGTTTCGGCGTTTTCGTCGAAATGAGCCAGCACGGGAGGGCTTTGCAGGCGTATTTGCAACTCGCAGAATGCCTTTTCTTGGTCGTTTTCCCAGCTAAAAGGCGTGCTATCTTTCGTCAACCGTGTGAGTGGCTCTGCAATGCGGGCGAAGTTTGCGACGAAGCGCCGGTAGTATGCGCACAGTCGAGAAATCTTCGCATGCCCTTCTTGTCTTTCGGCCTTGGGAAGTTCGCAATGGCCGAAGTTTTTGCCGGGTCAGGTAGGACTCCCGCGGCGTTGACGACGTGGCCCAAGAACTTCAGCTCCTCATACGCGAAACGACACTTTTCAGGCTTCAGCGTTAACCCCGATGTACGAATGGCCTCGAGTACAGACTCCAACCTTGAAAGGTGTTCGTCGAAATTCCGGGCGAATACCACAACGTCGTCGAGGTATAAGAGGCAAGTGTGCCACTTCAGGCCAGCTAGCACAGTGTCCATGACTCTTTGAAACGTTGCTGACGCCGTGCACAGCCCAAAGGGCATCACCTTGAACTCGTATAGGCCGTCCAGGGTTATAAACGCAGTCTTCTCTCGGTCTCTCTCGTCGACTTCAATTTGCCAGTAGCCGGTTCTTCAAATGCATCGATGAGAAGTACTTGGCATGGCAGAGGTGGTCAAGGGCGTCGTCGATTCGTGGCAGGGGATACACGTCCTTTTTGGTGATTTTGTTTAGTCGCCGGGAGTCAACGCAGAAACTTAATGTGCCGTCTTTTTTTCTTTACGAGTACGACCGGCGCAGCCCAGGGGCTTTCGATGGCTGTATAATGTCGTCGCTGAGCATGTCGTCGACTTGAGTCCGGATGGCTTCCCGTTCGTGGGAAGATACGCGGTATGGTGACGGTCGGGTAGGTCGGGCTCCATCTTCAGTTATAATACGGTGCTTCGCTAGAGGGGTCTGGACGTAGTTTTTGAACTCGACGAAAAACACTCGCTGTAGCGACGCAGCAAAGCCAATAATTTGTTGCGTTGTTCTAGCGGTAGGGCCGGATTCACGTCGAAGGGCTGCGGAAGCTTGAAGGTGTCATCGGGTGTGTGTTCAAAGTCGGCGACCGCGATCACGTCACTTGCTTCTTGCGTTTCTTCGAGGAATGCAATTGCAGCTTCCTTGTTTAAATGCTGGTACTCTTCGGTGAAATTAGTGACCAAAACGTGAGATTGGCGTTGGAATGCCTCTTGCGACGGAGACACCGTGGTCGACAAGCAACCTTCGATCACTCTCTACGATAGCGTCGATGTCGGAAGCAGCATCCTCGAAGTAGACGGCGATCATAAAGCTTGCGCAGGGTGGCAGGATGATGTGATCGTCGGCGATCCTGACTGCAGCACGGTGATCGGGGTTCGGCTGCGGCGTCGTGGAGGGATCGGAGGCAAAAGTTATCGACTTGGTCGGCAGATCAATTATTGCGCCGTTGTCCATCAAAAAGTCCATTCCGAGAATTACGTCGCGGGAGCAGTTAGGCAAAATAACGAACTCAGCAGGGTACGTGGTGCCGCCTATGGTGACGCATGATGTGCACGTTCCACTTGTCGAGGTGGCCTTTTGCTGTGCGTATATGCGGACCGTCCCTTGTTGTCGTAACTTTCTTCAGCTTCGACGCGAATGAGCCGCTCATTACCGAGTAGTCGGCTCTCGTGTCGATGAGGGCGACTACGTCAAAGCCGTCGATGGACAACTGGACGTCGGACGCCGCTTTCCTCGAGTTTCTGGTGCGTCGGGGCGTTGTATCTCGTCTTGTGCGTGTTGACGGTCGGGCACCATGCGTCGTTATTCCCGTCATCTTCTCAGCGACAGGCTCGGTCGTTTCGGGGTACGCGTCGCGTCGTGTCGTCGTCGGGTTCGGGAGTCACGTCCGGGTTATATCGAGTCGTTGGGCTGCAGATACGGTGTTCGGTGCGGCCATGCGTCATTGGAGGGTTTTCGTTTTTTTTCGCCGTTCTGCAACTTCACCTCCAGAAGTTGCTGCTTTTTAGTTTCCCCCGCGTGGGCTGGGGGACTTTCCACGTGAGAAGTCAGCGGTGTTTATGGCGGTTTGGCGACTGGTACCGGTAGGCGACGGTGAACGGTTGAAGCGGGCAGGTCCTCGGTTCGTGTTGGACAGGTATTCGTCGATCTCAGTAGGGCGCTGGCCGGGTCGGGGGCGTGGTGCGTCGACGGGGAATCCTCGCAGACCGAGCCTCTTGTAAGGGCAGCGACGGTAGATGTGGTCGGCCTCTCCGCAGTGGTAGCACAGCGGCCGATTATCGGGCGTTCGTCCACACGCTCGGTCTTCCTTGGCGTCTGGTATTGGTCTACAGGACATCGGGCGGGCGGCATTGGACGGCGGTATGGCTGGGGCCTCTTGACGACGGTTGGAGCAGGGCGGGGTTGACGAAGAGCTGCGGAGTAGCTCATCGTTTGGGGCTGACTGGGTGCTTCTGAAGGCATAGAAGTTCCCAGCGCCTGTTGAACCTCTTCACGGATGACGTCAGTCAGAGAAGCCACTTGAGGTTGCGCCGTTGTTGGAAAAAGCTTCTGAAGCTCCTCCTTGACCACTGCTCGAATGGTCTCGCGCATTGTATCGGAGCTTCCAGTTACGGCACCGATGGTCTCCGAGAACAGCGCGTTGACAGGGAGGTCGTACTGCCTCGTTCGAATTTCTAGCGTCTTTCTCCATCGCGGCCGCCTGAGGACGCGAATTCAGCCACCGTCTTGGGCGGGTTACGAACTAGACAAGCAAAAAGCTCTTGCTTCACTCCTCGCATTAGAAATCTGAGCTTCTTTTCTTCGGTCATTTCGGGGTCCGCACGGCGAAAAAGTCGCTTCATCTCCTCAACGAAGATTACGACACCCTCGTTGGGGTGCTGCGTTCGAGTTTCAAGCAAAGCGCAGCTCGCTCTTTTCTCGCAACGGTAGTGAAGGTCTTAAGGAACTCCCCTCTTGAATTGAGTCCAGTCGGTCAAAGAACTCTCATGGTTTCTCGAACCAAGTTCGAGCAGCATCTTCTAAGTAAAAGAAGACATGACGGAAAGTTTCTTCGTCGTCCCACCTGTTGAAGATGCGGGCACGGCTCCAGCTTCTCCAACCATTCTTCGGGATCTTCAGCGGGGGCTCCCGGAACGATTGCGGTTCCTGAAGCTGCTCCAGGACGATTGGCGACGTTGTTTCTTGCACCATGGTGTTGGTTGCAGCGTTCCTTCTCTTGGGCCCTTCTGGCATGATACCTAACTCGGGTAGCAATCCTTGCAGTCGGCGGCTTTCTCTGGTTGGGCTGGCTTGGCGGCTTCCAGATGTCGTAGAGAGCATAAAGGGTAAATACCCCGCACCTCCACCAGATGTCACGAAGCCAAGGACGACGCAGTTGTCTTGAAGGAGAAACAAGTTTATTGGAGCGAACTTGTGCTCCTCTAACAGCTCAAAATAATACAGAGGCGGCGAAGCAGCGGTCAACAAAGTGGCTTGCGTCCGGCGAGCGTCGCAGAATCGAATGCCGAGGCGTCTGCTCTGCAGGCTTTTATCTTTCGGCGCGAGTGTTTCTGGAACCGTCGATTCGCATCAGAACATTGTAGATCCACAGACGATTATCTGGGCTTAGCGACGTTAGGGCGAAACAGTTTGGCTTTATCGAATGTGATAGCCCGTGCGGCATAAAAATAAAGAATGGAAGACGCCTTGTTGCTTGCAAACGCAGATAACACAGCCGGGCGTGGCCCGGCAGTAAAAACAAAACAATACAGAAGCAAGTCCATACATGGTTCGCGGCAATATTATAAGACGTATAGCGAAGCAAGGACATCAGTCTGTAGTGGTTAGGCTAAAGTTGGCTGACCATTAATTTATAGCATTAGCGATCTTTTCTAAGGCAGCGAGTGAAACTGCTGAGCATTTAACAATGAAAAAATTGAGACAATAAAAAAATTGATGCCCACATAAGTGAGACTAATTGGAACACCTTGCTGTCTCTGGATCACGTAAGCTTGTACATTAAGGTAACTGAAATATTGTGTGACATCTACGAGCGTTCGAGTACGTGTTGTAAAATTAAACATAAACAATTGAACAACCAATGGATCACAACTGAAGTAATGGAACTTTGTTATTTGAAAGATAAATCATGGCAAAGATGTCAGAAAGAACCACAGGATACGCTAAAGAGGCAAGAGTCAAACTACGGGAGGCTAAGAGCAAATATCACTTGTCCCAATTTTCCCAACATAAGTATAACAGCCAGAAAACGTAGAAGTTGGAGAACGAAATGATGCGAAGAGTTTAAACAAGCGAGCGTAGATGACACAAAAAGAAAGAACTTTCCGAAGGAAAACACGCGTGAGTTGTGCAATAAATTTAACGACACGTTTATACCAAGCCGCTGAGGCATTGATGGAAAAGGGGGACCATGATGGAACGCACACGGAAGAGTACAAGCCACTACGCGCCGTGCGTTAACACAGCTTAAATATCTGCCGTTGATTACTGAAGCAGAACTTTGGAACATCATCCGCCGAACAAAACCGTTTAAACCTCCCGGATTTGACAACATTCGACTTAGAGAGTTGTGTGCCACTACAGCAGATTAAACATGTGCTTTTAAAGATAATAACGTAGTATTTGAAACGGGAAACATACCCCAAGAAATGCAAGTTTTCATTATGAGACCGATTTACAAACACGGAAAAAAAGGCGAGGTCGGTAACATACAAAACAATTGCAATATTATCAGTGTTGCCTCATGCAGTGGAGAAGCATATAGCGTCTGTAATGCTATCCTTTGCGAAAAATACAACTTAAAGTAACCTGCATAGTCAGAAACAGTTGTTTGCTTTTAGAAGATTTTCGTACCTCGTTAACGCCTAATTCAAAATAATAAAGCCGTTTTAGTGTGTTTTTACAACCTATCGAAAGCATTCGATACAGTAAACCATAAAATTGATGTTGCAAAAAACTTAGCTCTTTATGGGTTTTTCGTGGGCAATTTTTCAAGTTCCTTAGTGTTATTTGTCCCAAAGATTTCAATGCGTAAAACTCCATGGGAGTACAGCGGACTTAAAGACATACAATGTGGAGTGCCTCAGGGCAGCATACTAGGGCCATACTTTTCAAAATATACGTAACTGATCTTAGCTTACTGCCACTGAAGTCGAACGTGTTCCAGTATGCAGATGACACCGCTATAGCTCCGAAAATCACCGACTCCTCTTGCGGAACAAACACGTTTCAAAATTACATTATAAAGTCATGAATTGGTTCAAACAAAAATTCGATTTTTTTAAGTCTACAGAAAATAAAATTGGTATGCTTCAGGAACCCACATAAAGTTTATTTGTCTGGATAAGCCCATATATTTCCATACATAATAATGCATCTCTTCTAAATCTAGGCCCTTCCATTAGAGGCCCGAAGTAAAACTATTTAGGCCTTTTCTTTTACCAACACCTCACGTACAATAAACATGCGTTGTTTGTATGCAAAAAATAAGGGCTGTAGCAGCTATTATTCACAACTTGAGAGGGAAGGCAGCATGAAATTTAGACCAAACCATATATAAATCACTGGTGGCAGGGATTTTTAATTACGGAATTACCCTGTATGGTTGCTGCTCAGGTCGTAAACAACGGTGTATAGGTGTATAAACCGAGCAATTAACAGAATAGCAAATACTATTGCCTATGGAACAAGTTTCAAGGTACAAAAAATAGAGGACAAGTATTCTTATTTAGGTATAGCTCAGGTGCGCAAGCTTTTTCGGCCCGAGTAACCACACAATTTTTTGCATCTGCAAACAAGCTCAAAGTTCCTGTTAAGAACAGTATAACGCTAAGAAAAACAGAAGGTTCGTGGAGCCGCGAGTGTTCACAAACTACGGGGGAAAAAATGCGGAAACATTACTTTCCAGAATTTTTAATGCTCTCCGAAACGATTTGTATGATATAAACACACGGAAAAAATGTTGTAAGAGAATTCGAGAATACTGTCTCAGGTAACTCATATAGTGAAGAATGGTATGCATTTGTGCTGTCCACAAGTATGTTTTTGCTTTTATGTTGTGTTGCATTGCATAATTCTGCTATGTGATTTTTCAAGCAAGGAGTATTCGTCATGTTTCAAGCTTGAGAGCGTGCTTATTCTCTTTTGTGTTTGTTTGCATAAATTGCCTTGGAAAGTCAACAAGCATTCGGTGCTTAGGCAGACCAGAGAAAAAACTATGTAAAACAAAAGTTAATAAAGCTGAATGAATGAATGAATTAATTAACGCCAAAACTTGGTTATCACGAAGAGCGCTTTCAACGCGATTTGTTCGCTATACGAGTAGTTTGATGATCACGCACCTCAGTTGCCCCACTCTTTGATTTCTTTAGTCCTCTCTCCGTCCTCCTGGAATTCTTCTTGTATGACTTGAGCGAAATGAGCAATACCGCTTCTTCCCCTTTTAGTACCTCACCTTCACCGTTTATGACATGGCGTTGTACTTCGATCTTTTTCCTTAGTTCCTTTACATGAATCCAAAACTTTCTCGGCCCGCCTTTTATCCTTTGCCCGTATATTCGATACCGATCGCTCACTTTCTCGTTTAATTTTTTGCGGTACACGTTTTTGTGCTTCGAGCTTATTTATGCGGTACCAATTATACTTCAAAGTTACTAATTCCTCTGCTTGCACTCCTACTCGCTTGCCTCCCTGAGCTCTCTCGTTGCTTGCTGTCTTTGTGTTACAACTTCCTTGATGTCCTTGTTCCACCGGCGTCTTGACTTTCTTCCTCCTTTCCAGTAGTTGCGGTTTGGTTTTGCCGTTCCTTATTTTTCCTTAAATGAAATCAATCAGTTTGCTGTATCCGCAATCTTTCGTAGGCTGTTTCTCGATTTCCGCCTCCAGGCTATTGGCAATATTAGCCAGTTGCTGGTCGTTAAATTTCAAGTCCTCAGCCAGTGTTTTCGGGTTTCGGCTTTTCATTTTTCCAAAAGTCAAAGTTATCCGCTTATGGTCACTTCCTAAGCTGTAGGCTCCTATTTCGTCTATTTTCATTATAGTCAACCTTTCATACGCTCCTTCCGTTAGGGGGCTGTCGTCTTTACTGGACTGCTGTCCCCCTCGTTTCCAAGTAATTCGTCCGTCACATTCATTCTTGCTGCTTACTACAATAAGATTATGTTCTTCCACATATCTAGTACGAGTTTACCATTGCGGTCTGTGTATTCGTCCAGGTCCTTAATGTAGGCATTCATGTCTCCCACTAGAATCGCCTCTCCTTATCGCCTTAACTGATCAAGGTCCTGCTTAATACAGCTTACCAGTTTTTTTTTTTTCATTTTTTTCTCTAGCCTCACTATCATCCCCTGACCACAGATAGGCGTCTCCCACAGCGTTTCTCTTCCCGCCAGCGTGCCCGTAACCCACATAGGTTCTTCGGAAGTTTTCGTTTACTCTGTGCCAATTGGTCCCCTGTTGAATAAGCATGCCGACCCCTCCCCCTTTCCTAGTGCCTACGGTTCTGTTGCAGCCTTGCCATATATATTCATGCATTACTGGGGGCTCTTATAATCTCGAAGAAACGTTTCTGTAAAGACATATACTTCAGTTTTTTTTCTCTCTTTCTAGTTGACTGTGAACATCTAACCATTTTTTCCGCGATCTGCCCCAGTGCATGTTTATGTAGTTAATCTTAGCCACTCCTCGCTTTTTATAGGTAGTTATGTATGCGCCATCTGGGAGTAACTGACGGCAAGCAAGGCTGAAGAGCCGAATGACGCAGCGAAAGTTCGTTTAAATACGCGCACTTGTGACTTCATTGCTGACTTCACGAAGACACACGATTTGGCGGGAGAATCAAAATTTTAACCTAAATTAATTTCTGAGTTAATACTTCGGGATCACATTTGCTGCCGGAAAAGCGCTAGGCGCACAAGAAAACACTGAATCTTTCGAATGAAACAAACTTGTATTTTGTCTGCATGACCCCTCTCCCTCTGGATATTTTTCGGCGCCTTAATGCGTTTCAAGAACGAAGCTTCTGCTGAAATGGCGCCTTTTCGCGAACTTATCGGGCAAAAAGTAAGCGCTACTTGAGGTAGCTCCTGACTTACCTTAATGCACCGTTTTCGGACCAACATTACAGACTACGACGATAGCTTAGATAAGGTGACAGAATTCGCACGTCGTTGCCGAGAAATTGATAAAGCTGTAAACAATGAAGCGTTTCTGCGAGAAAAAAAACTGTCCACGCACATGCCTGCCGCCTTGACGCGGCTGTGCAAACACCGGCTCACCCGGCCTGCCGACGCGCGATGCAGCCAGCGCCGGCACTATGGCGCAGCCTCCGTGCATCAGAACGACGCCGGCGGGTGCAGCGAGTTCGTCGCCGCTTGCCAGCTAATGCGACCAATCGGGCAAACCAAGTTACGCAGGCGAGAAAGGGGATGATACTGCGGTGAAAATTTACGAAATAGATAGTCATGCGTGGTAGTAGCGGAAGCGGGGATCAAGATTTGGCCGGGATGTTAAAGGGACCCTGAGACACTTTTTTCAACTTTTTTTTTAAATCTTAAATGCTTGCAGAACGTAGTCACCGAACACACCAAGTACTTAGATTAGGGGGTCGCAAGTACCTCAGCCAAAAATTACTGCTCTATGCCCATCAGATCACTTGTAAACGCGCTCAAGATATTTTTCTCTCTTTCCCGGTCTTGACGGTAATTGTTCGACGGCTCCAATTACGTCACTAAGGCCATGTAGCGGCTGTGGGCGGTTTTCCTTCAATTGCAGCAATGAACGCTTTTTGATAGCAAATTAAGAATGGAAGAAAACCAGGAAACCAGAAAACCAAAGAAAACCAGAAATGGAAGGCGTATCTGATGCGACGAGCCAATCACGCTGTGCCGCTCCGTGCTGGCGATAACTATAGCTTTCGCAGTGGTTCCAGACGCGAAGGAAAGAGTGAAAGCGCCTATCGAAAGTGTTGCAAGGTCCCTTTAAGACTACAGTTCTCTCCGAGACAGGCCACGGAGGGAGTTGGCCGATCCGAGCGTTTCGAAGCTGGCGTCATAGGAGCGTCCCATACCCTATTGGCGCAAGAGTCAAGTCCCGCCCACACGCCGTTCGCGGATTGGCGCGTCACGCGCTAGACTCGTTTTCAGGAGACCAACTTGCTCCGAAAAGGATGCCTCCGATAAGGTCGCCTAAGGACTGCTTCTGAAACGCGCGGCGGCCTTTTCTTATTCTGGTTCTTTTTCGACACTTACGAAAGGCGTCTTTCTGAATACGGGAGTGTAGTTCTCGTTCTATTCTGGCAGGATGCCGGGTTACCGCTGTGGTCTGCGTACCTGGCTGATGCTCTGGCAACCCGGGCTCCAATCCCACGCGAACCCCATTTATTTTCTCTTTACAGTGGTGGTCCTTTTGGTACCATTCGCGATGACGGGGACGAGGGAGACGACTACGATCCCTCATCGCGTTTCATGGGACACCTAAGGCTTTCGCCTTCAAATTGGCGATGCTGGTGGATTGAAAAGAGGGGAAACGAAGAGGAGGATAGCGTACGGTGAAAAGGAGAGCGTAGAAGGTAGGAAGCGTTACGTGGCAGGGGCCACCGCCTCCCTGCAACATTTCCTGCGAAGCAGCCAGATACGCGGCCAATCTCTTCCTCTCATTTTATTTCGAACGACTTGATTCATATTTCTGTAAGCATCCCAGCAAGCCCTTCAGCGGCTAATAGAACTCCCCCTCTCTTGCGTGCTCCTGGTGTGCAGTTGAGATCGGTGGGCCGTCAGGACACTAGCGCCTCGGGTGCGGTCACGCCGGCGCCCCGTGGAAGTAGTGTAGCAGTGCCCGGGCTCTAGACAGGGCCTTCATGAGGGGCTCGTAGACGAGTCGACGTGCCCCCATGCCCAGGGTGAAGTCTAGGTGCGTGAACTTGGGGTCGTGGATGCGGAAGTCGAGCACCAGGCGCGGCAGCTGATCGCGCAGCTGAGACACGTCCCGCGGGTCCGCCAGCCAGTCTCCCTCGCTCCAGTACAGCGCTACTGGCGCGGTCACTCGGGTCAGGTCGTACACTGGAGCCGTTTCCTGCAAGGTAAGTTCGCGCTTTAAAGCTAAAGCTTTTAGCTCTACCAGCCAACGGTTCTTTCGTGGCGTGCGAGACAACAAACTTCCAGCGCGGTGGAGGCGGCGGCGGGGGGAGCGCGGGGCCGAGGGTTTCACTCAGGGAGCACACTAGAGATTGCGCAGCGAATTCACGCAGAGTTCCCAGTGCGGAAGTGCCTGCTCGCCCACGGCGGCGGCGTCGCCGGTGCAGTTTTGTTGTCTGCTTTAGCTACGGCTGTTTTGGGCCTGTTTTGGTGCAGCTTCGCGTCCATTGCGCGGTGCCTTCGCATGGCTTGATTAACTTGTTGGACAGCACCTCCAGGGTAACCTGAATCCGACGCAAGTAAGTGGTCGCACGGCAAGCATAAGTTAAGGATTGGTTTGCAAGGCGGGAAAACAAAATGTACAAACAACATACACACATCTGCCCGCTAGAGAAACGCTACCTTTTGCGCACTGCTTGGGACGAGTGGGACTCCGAATTCTAAATTGGTGAATACCATTTCGGGTGTGCTTCAAGAGATATTACAAAAGGCGAAAGTAGCAACTGGTTCTGATTAATAGCCATTATAGAAGTTCCCTCGGCTTTCTCGTAATTCTGAAACTCATTAAACTAACTAGTTTAAACTGGTATAAATGGGAATCACTAAGCTCGCATGCCGAATTGTGTCGGTGTATGCGCTTATGTCGCGCGGTGGTGTAGCCCCGAGCTAGCTCATTAGGATGGCTATAGGTTGCGCTGCCTCACCCTTCGAAAGACGCTCCGTTTTGTGTTCTTTCTGCCGACGCACGGCCGGGCTACGGCCGCGGCGTCCAAGTTCTAGCCCGGCCGTGGCCGACGCTGCTGCGTTCGCGACGCCGCCGGCCCCGCTAATTCCAGGTAACAGCTGGCAGAATCTCTCGTTTCCCTCTTTGTAGGGTAACGTTTGTGAATTCAAGTGACACCGCATGGACAGTTGTTGTGGGTGCCGTTTAAAGCTTTGATTCCCAACGACGTTCACATCGTGGATTGGAGCCAATTTTTCGCACACAGTTGGCTGTGATGCATGCCAAGCTCAACGTTTCATCTGGTTCTCTCCGTATACCCATCCACCAGACGGTAAGAAACCCATCCTCGGCTTTCCCGCTCAAGAGGCAACCCCTCGGGACCCCAGTAAAGCCTAGAAGAAACGTGATATTTCGCGCAGAGCAAGGAGTCGACTTGAACATTTAAGAACTGTAAAAATGTATTGAGCTACAAAAACGTTTCGTGTAATTCGTTGTCGAAAGTTACAGCCATACATATTAGTGTAATAATTTTAATGGCTATGGAACCTGGTATACCAATGTTCTTATTTTGAAATTTCACACACCAAGATTTCACCCTCAAAATTACCTGCGAGAAAATTTGTGGCACTAGGCATAATAAGTTCAGAGTGACCACTTCTGAGAGAACTGCGATGAGCCGGAAAGATACACCTCTATAAGAGCGTGCGTGTAAGACTGACGTTGGGCTTCTGCATGAACGTAAACTTGGAAACAAAGGACTTGACTCAGGCGTATAGGTTGCATTCATTTGCGAAGCACGCATGCAGGCAACCATGTTAGTGCGCCGTTACTGGTTTCGTCGGGTTCCGCGGGATGGCGGTACTTGTCCGTGCTAAGCACATTATTTGTATTGGACCTTCCAAACTCTACCCCAACAAAGGCAAATTAATGCATAGACTTCTATGTCTGGGTGAGATCTCTGTTGACACCACCGTTGAGAATCGGGTGGAAAGGGAGCAGACAACTCACTCCGGTGTTTTTTTTCTGCGGCAGGCGGGCGCCATGCCCGTGGCCGTTTCCAGTGATGCCAAGTAAAGATATTGACAGCTAAACTTTGAAATGAATACCATCTATAGCAACAGCATGGGGAGGGAGAGGAGGCACGCAGATAACGTCGAGGCAGTTGTCATGCGGATTCCACTCCGATGATTATTACACTAAAGGTGAATCATTGTTTGCCAGACGAGATAAAAATATGGCCGTGTTGGAAAATTGATTGGTTTGGATAAATTAATTGTTGGAAAATTGGTCAGTTTCGATAAATTAATTGTTCTGTTATAATTTTCACCAAGTAATGACAGTGGCCTCCTCACTCTCCTCACAGCGGACAAACAAAAGCGCTCTTAGTTGAAGTTCCCCATTCAGGGTGACTCCGCGAGCTGAGGGACCAGACATAAATTAACCAGCTGCCTCGTTCTGCAAGAGTAACTTATTGCTTGAATTTTCCCAAGACGCCTGCAAGACGGGCTCCATAAAGCAGTAACCTACGGCTTGACCCGCCGCGGTGGCTCAGTGGCTAAGGCGTTGCGCTGCTGAGCATGAGATCGCGGGTTCGATTCCCGGCCGTGGCGGTCGCTTTTCTGATGGAGGCGAAAAGCAAAAACGCCCGTGTGTACGAGATTTCTGCGCACGTTAAAGATCCCCAGGTGGCAGAATTTAATCCGAAGCCCTCCACTTCGGCGCGCCTCACCGCCTGGGTTCCGTCGGCGCGTTAAACCCTACAATCAATCAATCAATCAATCAATCAATCAATCAATCAATCAATCAATCAATCAATCAATCAATCAATCAATCAATCAATCAATCAATCAATCAATCAATCAATCAATCAATCAATCAACTTACGGCTTGAAGTCCCCGCAGACCACCACCCTTGATATTGCCCCCTAATATCAAATTGCGCCTATTCTGCACGGCATAATCCCTGCTGAAATACGTTCACCAACAATTTCATGACCTGTGGATGATGAACCTAATGAATACCTGTACACAGCTGTAGCCTACAATCTCCGTGCAGAGAAGGGAGTGAAGCGCAGAACAGTCACCCCAAATACTGCACCCAGCGCCACTGGCATGCTCCAAACCTACCTTACTCAAAGCCTTATACACACCAAACACATGTCATTCCCGCTTATAAAAACAGACAACCACCATATCTCGCGGAAGGCGATGGCGTAAGTTCACATGCGTGCCGACATACGCCATCGCCTGGATCCTACACTCGCAGTTAATCTGAAAAAAAAGCTAGTGGACTCCAAGTGGCAGCGGCATGCCAGGAATTGATCCTGCTCATTGCGTCTTCGGGGTAGTCTTCAAACCCGAGGCATCGGTAGGCATTAGTGAAGTGCTCACCACTCAGATACAGCAAAACTTAGCAGATACTGCCGACCCCACCACCATTACAATCGGCCGAAAATTTAAAAGTAAAAAGAAAGTGACGTTCTTGTGAAGTTGCATCCGTGCCCAAACTGGAAGTGGTTGAAGGAACAGATTATACGGTCACAATCTTCGTCACGTTTCGTCATGGGGCCCTTGCCGTTCCGAATATCCCAATGTTCTCCCTCTCTGCGGATGGTCCCTGAGCAAATAAGAAAAAACCGCTTAAGCAAACGCCCACTCCCAAGGATGGAAAAATGCAGAGAACGTTTGTCGGGCAAGAAAAAGGAAATCATTGGAGTCATCCATTGGAGAGCTTTGGAGAAATCATTGGAGAGCTTGGCTTCCAATACCGCAAACAAGAAAAAAGGCAAATAAGTCATTAATACACAAAAAGTAGCGAATTGCCTTTGTAGGCCTCGGCTGGCGACGTCAGAACAAGAACCTACATGAACCAATGTTCCAACATGGAGATACCGGTGTGCACTATGCAGACAGCCAGGGGCAAGTCAGCACACTGCCGCGTAACGCCGAGTCAGGCATGCGGCCTTAGATGAGAGCGAGATATGCCCTTCTGAAGCGTTAGTTTGTTAAAGACTATGAAAGTGATGACGGGCGGGCAGTGAAGAGGAAAATAATGTGGTTGGCAAGAAAAAATTTGCGCACCTAGCACTAGTGGTGCGATGCTGGAGAAACAGCAGAACTGCGGCCCCTCTCCCTTCGTCGGAGACCCGGCTGTCGCACCTCGCGTGGATTTTCGAACTTGCCGCTTAAAGTTTCTTCATGACTGGCAGGCCCGGATCGTTTTGTCAGCAGGCTTTCACATCCCTCCCAAAGTGGACCGCGTTCGCACGCGCTAGAACCCGTCGCCAAGTCCAAAGCCAGAGCCCGCGCCAGGAACCCAAAGAACATACTGTGCGCCTGGAATGCGATGATAGCTCAATCGGATAGACGCCGGTTTCTTACAGCGAGGGACCCAGGTTTCATTCCGACTGCGGTAAGCGTCTTTCTTTTCTTCCCAATTGGCTGCACATGTTATTGTACCCCGCCGCCGCTAACCCCCCTCGGGCCTTTGGAGTGCCCTAGTGGTTAGGTAGCCGGTTTCAAGTCGTAAAGGTCCCGCGTTCGATTCCCAGGGCCTCCATAAACACGGCGTCTGTATAGCGCGAACTCATAGTCTGGGCACCCCACTTCGCCAACGCACGTGAACTAACGAGGAGAACAGCAACGAGGGTCACGCCACGACCACTGGGCAGACTGTTCGCGAAGGTCGAGATGGACGACGCCAGGCGCTCCTCACAAGGCCCACACTCACGTCCGCTCGGGTATTTTTTCTTGGTATTTTTCCAAGCTCCGCACGTGGCGCAAGCCCACGCGCAAACCTGGATGACGGCGGGCGCTCTTTACGAAGGACAGGCACACGGGCGTTCCGATGTGCTAATTTTCTGGTAACGCTCGACGGCGGAACCAAAAGCTTAAATAGGCTCTGCTGCTAAAATAGGGAAATAGGTGATGAAAGCGCTGTCGCAATCACAGGTAATGTAAGTTAGATTGTCGGGAAGTGAAACATGCTGCTTCGAAGATCTAAATTCTGCTCATATATAAATGGAGAAACACAGAGAAAAAAAATGTAAATTACCTTGTGATAGCAGGTAATTCGTGTTGTTAGATTGGGTGTCAGCACTCGGAGCACCGAAACAGTTACGCGAACTACTCAAACAGAATGAACATAACAAATTTAAGAAGAAAGACGTTGTTTCGGTGCAAGCATGGCCGATCAGGCTGCTGCCCTCTCTTAGGAACATTATTCGTGACGTACGACCTTGCGACCTGCGGTGAACAGTACATTAGTACTTCTCGCACGAAGCGTTTTTTTTTTTTTTTTTACATCCATACAAATGTCACAGGAGGTTCTCACCTGCCCGTAGAGGATCTGATTCCTTGTCTTGCCGAAATCAAACTTTTGAAACCGCTCACTCAGGACCAACTGAAAGGAAAACAGACAAGGGAAAACAAAACATTATTCAAACAAGGGCACTTCGAAAAAAAAAAAAGAGATAACGCAACGACAAGGGAGGCGCGATACATGCTGCATCCTCGCAGCGTACCATAAGTTTAAAGAAAGCAACTGCAAAGCTAGCCTTCGCTTCCGGAATGCCTTTAGTTTCCAAGCTGCAGCCATTTTCACCGAAACCGCTCACGTTGCCGACGGCTTAGCTGTATCTCTGTGGCGTAGCTCCTAACACTGTGCCATCAGGACCCATCCCTCGCCGAATCCAATCTTGTTATCTCCTCCCTCGAGGCAGTATTTTCTGCGATTCTACTTCTCATCTGGTGCTTGCGTAGCCCTTCTGTACATCCATTCCATACGAGACTGTTTTCCGCACTTTGGCCCTGTTTTACACATCAATGCCTGGCGGTACTCTCGGGCGTAATGCTTTTGCCAGTGATTGCCGTAACACCCTGAGGTGCATACTCGTCCTGACGCAAGTGGCTGGCAGCACCGCTCGAAGCGGCGTTACAGGCAACGCAAACACTCGGGAGGCTCGTTCTTACCTGCGCGAAATGGACCATGTTCCTGACGGACGTGCCCGCCGGCGTGTGGCTCACGAGCACTGGAAGGCGGGTCTGCAAAGACACTCCAGGCAATCACCGGTGCGGAAGCATGCAGCGATAGTAAATTAGCGTGCCTCTCCGTGAGTAGTGTGTACACGCGCTAACTGATTTATTGCAGAGGCATGTTCATCGGTTTATTTCGTCGAAGTTGTCCCGTTGCTGTCATAGGTGAGCCAAGCGAATGAATTCATTCAGTCGGTACGATAAACGTTGCCTTCCATCGAAGTGAAGTTGTACAAAGGTTTCCGAAGTAGCGTTTTGTGTGGGAGGTGGTATCTTGCGCGTCTGCATCTTCTACTACAAAAAATAAATGGGTGCAACTATGCACGGAGACATGGCACTAGCAAAAAAATTTGAAAAATATATTTAGGCGCTCTTGTAGGGGCAGTGTCAGCAAGCTCACCACGGAAAAAATGTACGATTTTATAATCTGCATGACGTTTATGCGTCTCAGGATTATCGGAGAAGGTTGCTGCACATTGATCGTTTAATGTTTACGACGAAGGGATTTGAAAACGTAGGGGGGCTGGTGGTCTACTTTTGAGATGACAAAACCTCTTTTTTCCGAGAGTAAAAGTTTATGGGTAAGATTGATTGATTGATTGATTGATTGATTGATTGATTGATTGATTGATTGATTGATTGATTGATTGATTGATTGATTGATTGATTGATTGATTGATTGATTGATTGATTGATTGATTGATTGATTGATTGATTGATTGATTGATTGATGTACGGCACCTTGTTGATCTGTTGTCCTTCGGGTCCGCAAATGAAGAAGATGACGCTCTCGCAAAGGCTGCGCGACTCCTCAAACTGACACACCGTTCCCGCGATGAGCTTCATCAGCGCACTGCTTGGCAAGAAGTCGTACTCGCCGAACAATGCGAAGAGGTCCTGGGCAGGGACCGAAATGTGCGTCAGGCACGCGTAGGCAAGACATTTGTACATGAAATGACAGCGTGACTGGTTCGAAAGATACACGAGACAGACAGGACTTTGGCGAGGCCTTATTTTCACACTCGAATTAGCATTTATTCCGGCATAATTTTAAGGTTAGAACACAGCTGGCCTCATATTCAGAATTTTGTGAAATTAAAAACTAGCTGAATTCAAGGATCAACAAATGATCATATTACTATAGCAGTGAGAGCAATGCTGGAGCAAGAAGAGAAGAAGACATGCTAGCTACATACACGAGGAAGGCGACTGCGATAAATTGACAAGAAGTGCTGTGTGCGTTCGTTAACTACGGAATTGCGTACTAGTTTGTGTAAACAAAATGCTCTGGCTTAGTCTACTGGAAACACTTTTTTCCTTCCATTTCAGGTTTTTTAAGTTCATTTTTTTGCGTGGCAGAGGGCAATTCTTTCAATTTTTCTTTTCTCATAAAACCAAATTAAACTTTTGCAATGCATGGGTTGCTTTTGTTGATTATTTCCGTTCCGCAACCTCTACATCACATGTGTTTGGAGAAAGTTCAGCAGAAAAATACGAGGCCATTCCGCCCTACGAAGGTGCAGCTGTATAGCACTTAGTGGGTATCGCACATATCCTTTTGTCGTAGAGACCCGCAACTTAGCGCCACGCAAAAAAAGAAAAAAAAAATCATACTCAAACGTCCCACACACTACGAACATTGTCACATGAGCCTTTTCAGAAAAGGTACGCAATACTCGTCTTTTGCACAGTCATAGCTCGAGACATCACGAACGTTATACCAATTCCCACAAAAGCGTTCTAGAACCAAACTCTGTCGTACATCGCACAACTGAATTCGAAATATCTGCCCACGAAGTCCCTCTGAATTTTCGCATACACACTCCCCCAAAAGCGTTCTATAACCAGACTGTCGTACATCGCACAACTGAATTAGAAATATCTGTCCACGAAGTCCCTCTGAATTTTCGCATACACACTCCCCCAAAAGCGTTCTATAACCAGACTGTCGTACATCTCACAACTGAATTCGAGTATCTGTTCACGAAGTCCCTCTGAATTTTCGCATACACACTCCCCCAAAAGCGTTCTAGAACCAATGTCTGTCATACATCGCGCGACTGAATTCGAAATATCTGTCCACGAAGTGCCTCTGAATTTTCGCATACACACTCCCCCAAAAGCGCTCGAGAACCAAAGTCTGTCATACATCGCACAACTGTATTCGAAATATCTGTTCACGAAGTCCATCTGAATTTTCGCATACACACTCCTGTCCTCGTCCAACCAACTGGTGGTGTGCCTGCGCCTCTTCGCCGAGGCATTTTCCACTGTTGAATAGCGGTCGCCTGGAGGACCAAGCACTCCTTGTAACCCGGGCTACGACGACGCGGTCTACACAGGGATTCCTGAACTGAGTGTCCACTCTTGCCTTTACAGCCCAATAAACGTTTCATCTCTCGCTCTCTCTCTCCTATCCGCAGCACCCGTACTCCTGTCGGTCCCGCCGCACGGGCAACCTCTCGGGCCTGATCGACCTTCTCTTGTACTGGTTGCCCGCCACTGCGGATTGCAATCGCGTTTACATTGACGACGTTCGTAAATGGTCCGCTCTTTCGCCGATGCAGCCGATCCCATAATCGCACTGAGTGTGGGACGTTAAGGTGTTTGGTTTAACGTTACTGCTCTAATCCAGTAACCCAATCTAGTAACGTTGCTACGGGTGGTTTCCCTTTCTACGCCAGGTGTCAGCCCACGCCTTACTGGTTTGCTTTGCCTAATCATCGAGGGCGCTAGGAAGTTTTCTGGCCCGTAGTAAAATGGAGCGACGGACTCTTTGGGGTAGATGGATACTTGAAAACCAAAGCGCGAGGTTGCTTTTTTTTTTTCTTGGGAAACACATAAATAACATTACATGACCTGCTAGCAGGCTCGGGTTCCAATCATACCTGAGCCATGGAGGTGACCCAAATACACCCATGCACAGTGAACCTAACTGCTGCCACAGGGCACCACACACACCTCGCCCTCGGGCATTTTTGTCTTTTCTAACATCTTTCTTCAAACGACAACAGTTTTTTTATCGGTGATGTTTAATAGAGCATGACTGAAGCACTGACTGACTGACTGATTGATTGATTGATTGATTGATTGATTGATTGATTGATTGATTGATTGATTGATTGATTGATTGATTGATTGATTGATTGATTGATTGATTGATTGAGTGTGGGGTTTAAAGTGCCGAAACTACACAGGCTATTTGGAGCCGTAGTGGCGGACTCTGGATTAATTTTCACAGCCTTGGGATCTTTAACGTGCGCCGAAATCTCGAACGCACGAGCGTTCCCGCTTCCATCAGAAAAGCGGCCGGCGCGGCGGGGAATCGAACCTGCGTCCTTGGGCTCAGCAGCACGACGCCTTAGCAACTGAGCGTAAGTGGCTAAGGCGTTGACTGAGGCTCTGGGAGCCCTTTATTCTTAATGATGCACTCGGGTAACTCTGCGTGGCGCGTTCGTTGTGATTGAAGGCCCATCCGTTTCTGAGAAAACACGGTTCAGACCCGCAGTCGGCGCAGCGTGAAGCTAGGGGCGTAAAAGATCTTTCTCTTAGGGATGACCGGTGATCTGTTAGGCACACATTATTATAGGCCGGGTTAGCCCACGCACGTCTGCCCAGAAGACATGGGAATACAACTTAAAGGCATCCAGAGCACCACTTCTAAAAGAATCCCTCGTATCACTGCGCAATAACGCCAAGAAATCGTCGAGATACCGAAAGACCCATGCAAGTAATGCTGCACATCACAGTCGACCTTACTGAAAATAAAAAAAAAAAACAATTACTGACGACAGTGCCGAATGCATACACCCCACCTCTGTACGTAAGCCATGCTTTGGAAACATACCACAGCACTGCCAAGGAAATAGCTCAGCAGCTCCAAGAACGCCGCATCTGTGATTCCACAACCATTCATGAATGCCATATCGCCATTTTCATCGGTAATGCAATCTTTAACAGGTCGCATTAATGGGACAAGGCATGGAGTCACACGGAGTAGAATGGCAAGGAGGATAATATCTCTTCTGCGTGTACGCTTATGGGCGGCCAGCTTGAGCAGCCAAGAGCAGACAAAAATTGAACACACGTGTCTAATGTTTAACTACGATAGTCAGTTTTCGTCTATAAAACGAGAAACTTTTGGCTTCTCCGTCTGTCTCTATGTCTGCCCGGTAGTCTATCTGCCCTCTGATTGGGTCAAACAGTCAAAAGTTTAAAAAATCCTTGAATGTCGCTTTTACATGGGCAAAGCTCTTCAGAACAATCAATTTCGGTAGCATACTTCACACTCGTTCACACCAGTGGCGGTCCCAAGGGGGGGGGGGGGGGGGCGAAGGGGGCGATCGCCCCCCCCCCCCCCCAAAGAGGTCCTCAGATTCTTATTTTTTTTTTTTTTTTTCGAAGCATTCCACTTGCGCGAGGTTAAATCCCACTTGTGCGAGGTCGCAAACGTGTTGCGACCGTCAGCAATACGGGCTCGAGTCAGCCGTTGTACCGCCTACGGGGAGTCAAAAACCACTGTGTCGCTAAGTGATTTGTGCGCAAGCGGGTTACACCACATACGCGCACACGCCGGCATTGTTGTTACCTCCTCCGCAGAACTGGCGCAAGGAGAGAAGCGGTTCTTATTCGCCCCCACAAAAAAAAAAAAAATCGCCCCCCCTAAAACCAATCTCTGGGACCGCTACTGGTTCACACGGTTCAGCAAAAAGAAAATATTGGACATACTTGAGGCGAAAACATTGATACAAATCTGCTATTATCAGTTTTTTTATATGAAATAGACGCAGGCCTAATTGCAGCGATAACAAATAAAAACGCTTCAAAAGTATATGCGCTGACCGAAAGATACAAAAACGGTTCACACTCAAAACGCGACCTCGTCACTGCACTCCATCCGAACCTGAAATGATTTCAGCCATACACCACGGGGTATATCATTGGAGGAGCCAGACGGTGGGCGGGGAAGGGGGGGGGGGGAGCGAAAAATTTGGTTGGGGAGAAAAAAATTCCTATAGTTTCGCTTTGGTTAACCCTAGTTGATAGCGAAAGCTTCGATGCCCTGGCTAGGCCCATTGTCGATGTGTGGTTTCACAGTGGTATACAAACATGTTTGCAATGAATACACTGCTTATTCATCATATTTTTTCGCCTCACGGCGTTGTTTAATCCTCGCCGCTGTACGAGCGACCACAGCTGGATGTTCATCCTCCTCCGTCGCACACGGTTCTGCGCCGCAGGTGGCCTTCTGGCCTTCCTTTGTGGTGCACGCTTATCGCTGAGACGGCGGCCTCCTCGCCTTCTTCCGCCAGGTGGAGACATGGGTTCCGCGCATGTCTTCGTTCCCTCCGCTACTATCTCTGTCCTGCCACCTATCTCTCCCCGCCATCGATCCGCTGCTGCGTGCCGGGTGCTCCGCCAGATGGCGACATGGGTCCTGCGCACGTCCCCGTTCCCTGCTCGCCTATCTCTCGGCAGAAGGGTTGCAAGCTGGACCAGTTGGAAAGACATACTTTTGGATGAAACCAGGGTGAACTTAAACAAAGGCAAATAATGTGGAACACAAGTTGCATCAACGTGAGAGTTGCATCAATCCAAGAATAAGCCAATCTCTCCCCTCCCGCCATTCTCTCCCCGCCATCGAGCCGCCGCTACGGGCCGGGTGGTTAAGGAATCGGATGTGGTTTGACCTCTAGCGCTCAAGGTCAAAACTGGTCACCCCGTGAAGACTGCCCGAGGTGGCGTAGTGCAGCTTCCGCTACAAAAAGAAGCAATTACGTGGCAGAGGCTGCAGAAGACTATGGTCATTCGACGACACTTTCAAGGACGGGCAGATACGCAGTCAATATTTTGTTCAGCTACTTGTTTTCCCCTTTGAATTATTGCGCCTTCATGAATAAGCAGCTTATCAAGTCATTGTTTCTCTCCTCTCTAAGAGTGCAAATACATATAAGTCGAATGCAACACTGGTATGGCATTGTTGTATTTGTTTGCACCTACACATGCGTACCGCAGCGTTTTCAACAAACGGAGCCAGGTATCGTATGGGCGATCTCATGTAGGTCACTGTGGTCACCGGTCCCATTGCAGCGAACAGCTCGATCTGTAGAAAGTAAATCAAAGAGAGTATGACGCGGTGGTCGTAGGCCACATCGAGAAAGGCCTTTAAATAAACCATGAAAACAGCGCGAATTTTTCGTTCATTGGATAGAGATAGCCTTCGATGACTCACTCATCTTCATTCGGGGCTCGAAAAATGTTTTCACTGAAGAAAGTTCAGCCATATTGGGAAAGTTTCGAATTTCCACCTACGCAATGTCAGCGGAGAGGTCGCTGATGAGGTATTAGAAATACGTAATAAACGTGTTCATTGCACGCTTCCTTAAAGAGGCTGGACGAAACGGAACCCGACACACTACCACAATCGCGCAATAATGTTTGTTGTGGGTAGATTTTGTTTTTTGTTTTCCGCCAATCACCCAAACTACAACCTCTTACACCATTAAAGGAATCCCGGAAAGTTTCTCGTGATAAGTAACTTAATGAGCTGTTTTTCTCATTATCTTGATTACTTCTGTGAAGTTTGCGTGAAAACCTACGTGACTCACCCTTACATGGAAATCTTCCGAATCTACCAAACCTATGTTTTCTCTCCATCGTTTCCTTAAAGGGCCTGTTAATAATTCTCATGTAGAATAGAGTCTATATTCAGGAAGAATCGTGGGCCCAAGCATGGGCCCACTCAGCTGTTGCTTTACGAAAGGTGATTTAGTATTAATCGAGCAAGTGTTCTAGTTCTAGGACTTTATCCGGTTTCGGCCCAAACTCTTCGGATTTCGCAGGCGACGGCATGCAAGACTATTGTCCACCAAGTTGTTCGTACAAACATTGCGTCCTCAACAAAGAAGCATCGGCTAGGGGCGATCTTCACCCGGTACCATTTTCTAGCCCACAAACTTCAGCAGGCGTTATGAAATAATGGTAGTGTCTATTATCCCGGCAACCGTGAGAATTACCGTTAGACATTTCTCACAGCAGTCGCCTCTGATTGGCTAAGCACACCCCCCGAAGATTTTATGAGACAAATATTTCATAAAAACTCGTTCCTACGGATGCTGAGGTAGCGCTGTGTTATACCACTTGATTTTAAACGAGTCCGGCATGGCCGAATTTGTTTTTTTAAGCTTTCGAAATTTTTGGAGTTTTTGCTCATAGTGATTGTGCTTTTTTATCCTGGTTAATAATATATCAGAAGATCGACGCACAGGACTTCTAGAAAAGGTTGGATTAGGTTAAATATAGATTGTATTCTGTGTCGCTGAGCTGGTTTAGGCTAGGATTTTTGCAGTTGGGCTGGATTTGGGTAGGTTATGACAAGTTAGGTTTGGCTACGGTAGGTTAGATTTTGTTCGGTTACGTTGGGAAGTAATATTATTCAGCGAATTTTAGGCCATCCGGCTTTTAGAGAAACTGGCGTGAGAATTTCCGGGAGATAATTCTCACGGTAACCCTGACATTAGACGCAGCCTAAAATAAATTTTCAATGTTCCTTACAATACGGGACGACATAGAATTGTGGCGCTAAATTACTGTACCTTGTCGTTGTACTCGGGTCTTTCCGCCAGCAAGCCAAACAGAATGAGGGTTCCCTGGGAGTGTCCGACGTACAAGAGCCTTTCCCGTCCTGTCTCGTTGAGCACGTGATCCAGCATGGCCGGCAGGTCATACGCGATCATTTCGTCGAAGCTTCCCTCGAGGCAGAAAGAAAGATTACGAGCTTCAGCTTCCCTTTTCTTGTTACGAAATAACGCAAGGCGATTTTCTACAGCCTTAAGGCGTGCGCTTCGCCCGGCTCCATCCATAAGACGAAATAATAGCTGCTATTTTATGCAGACGGTTTTTTCTGCAACTAAGCAGCCCGCTAAGTAGCTATTTTTGATGGCACCAACGCCGCGGAGTAACGCTCCCAGATTAGGGAGACGGCAACCGCCGCTGCTAACGGAATACGTAATCCCCTTTGCTAAGCTTTTTCAGCTTATAAAACAGTCGCCGGATATATCTAAACATATAAAGAGATCACGTGCTCAATGGCAGATCACACGAGCGTCAAAATTAACACTATTATTTTGTTTGCCTCAAACCGGAACACCACTTTGCTATCCTTCCCGTGTGAGTGAGTGAGTGAGTGAGTGAGTGAAGGGGTGAAGCCCGTACAGTTACCTCTAAAAGAAAAGTGTTATACACCCAACGCCAATTTCTAAGCATCATTACAAACGTCACACCCTTAATATTGACGCAGCCGTTTCCTTACAAATGGCCAAGGCCTCGCTTTATTCGGCTCCATAACAACGAAATCTTCTAATACAACCTTAATCATCTGTGCAGCCCTTGAGACAACAATTATTCTAGTGATTATTTGCAAACAACCGCGACATCGGCTCGTTCATGCAAATGCGAGCGCAAGTTTGTGAGCGTACAAAACGAACTCTTGATGAGATTGAAAATTAAAGCAAACAATTTAAACTGTTCAACGACGGATTATAAACTTTGAAATCTCCCATGAATACTATTTTTCCAGTGCAATCGTTACAACACGTCTGAACCTATTAAAAATGAGCACACGAGCCCGTTAACTTGGGTTAAGGCTTCTAGAATAAAGTAAAAACTAAGTACCGTATACCAAAAATGAGTGGGTACTCAGGGACGACTTCTTTAATTGATGAAGTATAGAGTTAAACTTGCCTCACCTGAAGTCCCAGAACTCCTTTTCGTGCCTGCTGTAGCGCAGATGCCGGGAGTAGGTGTTCCCCCTGACGTTTCCAAGCCAGACGTCGTATTCAGCGTCAGCGAGTATGTAAGCTGCGTCATTGAAGAAAATGTAGCGTTAAAAAATAAGCGCCCCCGCACACCATTTCTCAGTCACGGACTAAGGAGCGTATGTTTCCGTCGTCTTTAGCTAAATCTTAAAATAAATGCTTGCATTAGAAGTTTTTTCTTTTTGAGAGTTATAAACTTACGAGCACAATTTCACTGATTTGGGGGCGCTGGCATCGATGGTGGCTACGGTCAATCTTGGGGGGTTAAAAACTGTGCAAACCTGTAGGCAAATACTGCCGGTGAGTACCTCGTTTCCAACTATAACATGAAAATCACTGTACTTTCTCACTTTCACAGCCATGTTGCGGATAAGAGTCTGCTCTACTACGGAACAGGGTACAAATAACCCTCGTAACTGTAACTTTTGTTGCATGTTCAGATTCCTTCGCAGGAGTTGCGTTGCCGGCAGGATTTTGACCAAATAATTCTTCATCTACGGAAGTGATCACAATGAAAGCGCAACGTGTGACCCGATTTAGCATTCCACAAGTGGCATATATTCCAACCATGTCGGATTTTGACAATTGCGCTTGCACTACTGTTCCTTGGATGTTGTCGCCCCTTTATGAAGCCCGCCAGTCATTCGCGGACTGCAGGGATTGGTTGTCAAAACTTTCTAATGATGACATTCTGTGAGTGATGAAAGACGGTGCACAGGGTAGGAACACGCAAGACGAACGCTGTCAAAACAAATAATCATAAAGTACACTGCAGACGCAGGATAATGTCGTGATACGGAAGTGTCATTTGAGGGCGCTAAAATAACGCCGAGGTAAACCTTGTAGCCTATTAACTGAGACCAGCTCATATGACCGGTCAGCTCGTTTTATTTATCCGAAAAGCGTTGCTTTCCTTTCAGAGCTCGGAACAGAGAAAACGCCAAGCACCCGGTGCCGCATTTCACGAGCTACAGTTACACTGGTTTGCAATAAAATTTAAGCTATCAAATATCGCTACTGATTTACTCATGCTAACATGGACTTTTTGAGCGCCCGGGAACAGTTTATTCGAGATAAACACACCTGAAATTCGTAAGATAAGGCCTTTCAACCTTGCCGATGTGTCATCATCATCATCATTGTAATATAATAATAATAATCATCATCAATAGCCTTCTTAGGTACACTGCATGCAGGACAAAGACCTCTCCCACTGACCTCCAACCACTCCTGCCCTGCGCTGCTCGAGTCCATTCTTTTCCCCCACATTTTCTTATTCCGTCCCTCCATCGAGTTATTGGCCTTCCCATTCTTCTAGTTGCCGTAATTCAGTATCCACTCCGTGAACCTGGTGGTCCACCGGCTGTCATTTCGTCTAACCACATGGCCAGCCCAAGCCCATTTATTTTTGTTTATTTCAACTATGACATCATCTACTCTAGTTGTTCCGTGATCCAGCAAGCTGGCTTCCTGTCCCTGAGTGTTACTTTCACCGATCATTCTTCGTGCCATGGTCCTTTGGGCCTACCTAAGCTTGCTGTCCAGTTGTGTAGTAAGGCGAAAAGTTTACACTCATCTAAGTCGCTAAGCTTAAGCCGCCTAAATGGTAAGGAGCAGGATGAAAGGAAAATAGCACTTTTTAACGCACGCTCCTTGGGAAGAAATATGTGCAAAAATTAAAGCCATTCCACTCAATGTGAAAGCTGTCGGAAGTACAGAGCGGTGATTCGCCATA
Source organism: Haemaphysalis longicornis (assembly GCA_013339765.2). Taxonomy (NCBI): domain Eukaryota; kingdom Metazoa; phylum Arthropoda; class Arachnida; order Ixodida; family Ixodidae; genus Haemaphysalis; species Haemaphysalis longicornis. Next base: position 69,893,049 of record CM023453.1, read on the forward strand.
CTTGGCTGCAGCGCCGTTTTCCTCTCACTGCTGCATTTCAAATTTCCCGCCTTCGCAGTGCTTACGCGAGCGGGAGCTCTGTTCTTTATGCGCTTGCTTTAATTTCGTTATGCTGGAGCCTGTTTTCCGTCAGTTCGAACGCGTAATTTTTGTCTTGCGTGACTGGAGCCTTTCTGCGTCATTTCGAACGCGCCGTTTCTTTATTGCGCGGCCGCTATTCTCGCTTACTATCGTAAAAACCAACCCAACGAGCGTTCCTAACTAAATTAACGCGGGGGCTGCAGGTTATATCTACAGATTTTGCCTGAAATGCACCTGCAGGTTTCTTCGCGCTAAGTAACGGGGAGATGTATGACAAGCGCCAGCGGTTCACAAGGTTTGAACGGTTATGTCTACTTAAACCGCGTGGTTTTCGAAGCCTCAGCGTCACTCCCCGAACACAGTACATCATGCTCTACTTGGGTCCGTTATCTCGCTGCTGCTGCGCCGCCTGATTCCGGCAGTCGCATCGACCGTTAGCAAGCTAAGACGAGAAAGCAAGCCCATAAAGTGCTCTGCCCTTAGTTTTCTGGTAACACTCAGAGTGTGGTCAGTGTCTCTGTGTCAGTGTAAGGATCAGTGTCAAGATCAGTGTCTCTTGCCCATTGAATACAGAATGCATACATCCCCTTCGGTGCAAGTTTAGGTGCACTACCATTGCAGGCAAACTTTCAATACGGAAGAATAGGGAAGAGTATTTTCCTGCATATTTCCGGTTGATGATCGTAGCTGTGCGTGAAACGTTGTAGCCCTTACGTACGCAGGCTTTGTTCGGGGAAGTTGATGACCCAGTCGGCGGACGACCCCAGTAGATAGTGCAAGAGGAAGACAGGCTTCTTTCGGACGTCGTCTCGCTTGTTCGAGCGTCCCTTACGGCCCCAGGGTAGCCGTTGTACGGAGAGCACGAAGCCGTCAGACGTCTCCACTTCGTGTTCTTCGACAGGGTAGCCCTTGTCGATGATGATCTCCGACTGCATGTAAAAAAAGGGTACCGTTAGTAACAGCACGCCGAAACAACCGGCTTGAGCAGACCGTGACCGGTCTTCCAATACCACGGCGGCTCCAATCAGTATGCACACACACCAAGGACATTCTTACCTATAGACCAACCCACCGACCTCGGTTTCCGCTCCCACCACCCACCTCAGATGTGGGCTTCACAAACTATAGCAATGTTGCAAGTACTCCTCGGTACATGACCCTCCCCTTCGGCTCAACGCAAAGTACTAGTGACGTTATTTGAATACCTAGACGAGATCGGTTTCACTGAACTTATTTGACATACTACGCAGATTGTGACGTTCGTCGAACTGTTCCTACAAACTCCACGATGTGTGCTTTTTTTTCTTACTTCTTTTCTCCTCGTTCTTCCGCCCTGTTATCTATAGGGCATTTTCTACCCTCTCCTACCCATTTCCCCGCCGAGTAGGATGTCAGTGTAGAGATTCTGGCAAACCTCTCGGCTTTCTTCTTTAATAAAGAGCTTTCTCTTTCTCTCTCTCCCATATGTACCCATTATCCCGTCGCACACACCCCTTTTCCTCCCGTCCTTGTGTCACAAGCCATCCCTACCTTTATCCAGTTCATTCATTCATTCATTCATTCATTCATTCATTCATTCATTCATTCATTCATTCATTCATTCATTCATTCATTCATTCATTCATTCATTCATTCGTTCGTTCGTTTGGTTTTATCTTCCTGCAGAACTTTTCTTATGGTGCTTACGTTGGACACTGGTTCTACCTTCGTTGTAAGAAAGAAGAGCTTGAACAGCAGAACAAAGTTAGGAAATGAAAAAGTCAAGAAAGAAGATTACCAACGCTTACGTTTTCAAACTATGGCACCCATCTGTGCACTTTCCTTTTTCTGTTTTTTTTTTCAACTCTTGTCACGCTTTGTCGTTTTTGGGGGGTAGTATTGTTCTTTTTTTTTTCTTTTCTCGTGGAAGCGAAATAAAGCAAGAGATGAGTGCCGGTGCTAAGCCGCTTATGCTCCAGTCTTAGCGGGATTGAAACTCATATCCGGTCTCCCTATACATCTTTTGTGGTTTGTGCCTCTTTTTTTTTTTTTTTTGTCCCGTCCGTTTGGGCATTGTGTTTTTCCCAAGATGATTTACCCACTCGCCCAACTTTCAGTGCACTGAAAGTCTGGCAGCTACATGTTGCGGGGTGTACACCTTTCAATCATCCCTGCCTGTCAAGATGCTATAGCGTTGCCCTTCCTAAGTACCTACTTTCGTCGATTGCCTTTCCGCGGCTATTACCCCACATTTTTTTAAATGCCTGTAGCCGCATTCTATTCTTTTTAAATGTCGTAGTTCTGAAGGCTTTAATAGTCCACTGAATGCTCTTGGTTCCGTTATTTTGTTATTTTTGTTGTTCTTCGGCTGCCTCCTAGTTGATGCCATCATCCGCCTTTGCACACTTTCATCCGCTTCACGTCTTTCGGGGTACTCCCTATCACTCACTTATATTTGAACTCCGAAGAGCAAAGCCTGGGAGAAAGAAAATGCCATCTTTTCATTTCCCATGGCTTACAGGGTAAGCGCATTTCTTTGCTTCTACTTCTCCTACCTAACTCTTACGTTTCTCGCCACCTGCACATCAAAATTTCATCGTCATAAAAAAAACAGCCTTTCTTTTCAAAGCATGACTTCAAACTTAGTGTTGTGCCTTGAACGGTGAAGTTTGATTGATGGTAGTGTTTAACGCATCGACGCAACGCAGGCGATGAGGCGCGCCGTAGTGTAGGGCTCCGGACTAATTTTCACCACCTGGGCATCTTTAACGCGCGCCGAAATCTTGTACACACAGGCGTTTTTGCTTTTCGCCTCCATCAGAAGAGCGGCTGTCGCGGCCGGGATTCGAACCCGCGGCGTCGTGCTCAGCAGCGCAACGCCTTAGCCACTGTGCCACCGCGGCGTAACGGCGCAGTTAGGCAGCCGTGGATTATTCGTCCCCGCAGACATTCGCGGGCGCCGTTTCTCCTCGGTCTGCTTGCAGCGACTTCCGCGCCGATAATCTTGCGTGGCTACTTTACACTGATACAAGAACGACGTGGTGACTCAAGCGAAGAGTTCGTTGCCTCGGACCACGTTTCCACGTGCCCTGAAAAGATAAATTAGGCGCCCGAAGAAGGTCACGGGAAACGTACCGCCCGAACCCCGAAGCAACGTGCCACAGTGACTAAACTAATAGTGCGCATTACATCATCGGCATCTGATTCACTACCAGGCTGGTGTCTCGAGGATTATTTGAGCGCCATTCTTGGCTACAACACACAAACACACACGCACACACTTACACAACGACACACACGCACACACACGCACACATGCGAACATACAGACGGACAGACACATCAACAGATGGATGGATTGATCGTGGGCTCTCACATAAGGCGGTAATCTTTACCCAGTGTTGCCGGAGGTGCGCAACTGCTACCTGTATGTTAACTAGACTCTTCCTCTCCTATCGCCATATCGTCAAATGGAACCAAACAAGTAGCACTTCTCTCTCTCTCTCTCTCTCTCTCTCTCTCTCTCTCTCTCTCTCTCTCTCTCTCTCTCTCTCTCTCTCTCTCTCTCTCTCTCTCTCTATCCAAGCATTTAGAAGGCGAAAGTTTGCAAGGGCGACTTCGAATGACTCCGGCGTCGACACGTACGAAATGCCCACAAGAACCAAGGCAGCCCAGAAGTTAACCAAACAAAGCATGTCAGCCATGTATAAGGAATTATGGGGGTATGTCTGAACCTGTCGAATGGTTTTAGGAATTTTTGTAGGATCAATAAGTTATCTAGTTTAGGTGTCTCAGTACGCCGAACACAATTTTGCGCCACAACCGTTTTTGATTCGTCAATGGTGTGGCTTCAACCATGGTGTGACGTCAACGACCATCTGCTTTAAATCAGGCGGTACAGGTAAGAAGTTACTCAACACAGGCCTATGTGGCTGAGCCATGTCGCAGTGCCTCGTAGCTGCGTCGACGGTAAAGTGGAGGAGCAGATCACGCGTGCGCGAATGCCGGCGTCGATAGCTCATATTACCCCTTGACCCATTTTGTTACGGTGGCTCCAAGAACTGTTAGTTGTATCTAAGTGGGTAGCCCGGCGACAGTGATCGCGCTGATTGGAAACCCACTTCAAGTGCTCTCGAAATGGTGCCAGGGTATGCGTGAAGCAGGTTGGTACAGCTCTCCAGCTCAAGGCAGCTTCCTCAGGGATGATTAGTTTGGAGTTCTTCAGTGTGATGCTAAGTAGTTTCAACCAGTTAATACTTAAAACGAATTCTTGCTTTGTGTGCAGCCTCAAGTTTAGCACTTCATCCGTCAGTTTCCAAAGCTATGGAGACTTTGATGGTTAAATGTGTGGACCGTCACTTTTGACAATGAACTAGAAAAGAACCTGTTGATAGGTTTGCAAAGTATTCGCACAATTTTTAAACCCGAATCGACTCCTTGCTTTATGCGAACTATCAATTTTCTTCATTGGTTTTCTATGTTTCTCAGCGCTCAGCTTATTGAGCAAAAAAGATGGAAGCGATTTTCCTTTTTCATTATTTTATCTACAAGATACTCGGCTAACATTCAATGATAATTTAATAATCTGGGGATGTCATTAGTCCTGACTCAGACATATCGACGTGAGTGTGTGTCTAAATCCAAGTGCATTGTTACCGACAATTTACTGTTCTTGCAGGGAAACGACCTGTAATTCTTGCCGCACGATGTGATGATTTTTCAGGCCCGTTTATCTGTAGAGCTCATTTCCCAACTAAAATTTTGTACAGGTACAGATGCTCTTGAAATCTCTTAGGACCGAAATTGGAAAAAAAGCGGTTGTTTGCTTTTAAAGTAGGGCTGTTACTATTCTTCACTGATTTAATGCATGTATTATTTACCGTATACTCATCGATGGATGGACACAAACTTTTACAGGCTGCGTGCTGTTTCAAAATACAAACCAGTGGCGCGCTTTCCGCAATAACGAGTATTCTTTGCAGGATCCTAACAGAGCCAGGTTAACTATTAGCTAGTAAGTGCAGGCTTCATCTATCGTTAACGTGCTTAGTCTGGCAGGGCATCACCTACTGCTCGCATGGTTAGCATATATTCAGTTTACACGTATATCAAGCAGACCAGCGCGAAACAAATCCAAAACCAAACCGAAATAATGGTTAAACGGCAGCCCTATGCATGGTTTGTCATGGTGCTGGAGTGTATTGTGCAAACTTAAGTAGTGGTATAGGGTATACGCAACTTGAGGACACTAACAGCGCAACGTAACCGCATCGAAAACTTGAAGCTTTAAGCTTGCAGCATCTGTGGAGACTCGGCAAATCTCTTTGGCTCCAAAAACTCGGACAGGAAAGATGTTCCACTTCAGATACCGCTGATAGCGCAAATCCTTTTACTGTTGGCGTGTGTTTGAAACGTGCGGAGACCATGCCAGAAGTGTGGCTGCTCTTCGCGTGATCTTTGTGGCCAGCATGCAGCGAAATATGCTCGCCGCCACGGTTAAGTAAGGGATTGAGAGGTAGGAATGGTCTACCGACGCCGCTACGGGCATGCGCGGGCAAGAAGAAATGGTGCTGGAACATACAACCTTTTTGAGGGGTTTACATGCTGAATCATAACTTGAGCTGTGAGGCGCGCCGTAGCGAAGGGCTCCAGATTGATGTCGACCGCCTGGGAATGCCTCCCCTAAATAAGCTACGCTGATGAGTAACGGCCGGCCGTTTGTTCCTCACTCGTCCGTCGTCGTTTTTGCGCTGCAACCTTTTTAACTATGTACCAACAAGCCCAACTGGTTCTCAATGAAGAGTAACGACACTGACTAACGGTGGCAGCCATTTTGGTGCCTGACACCAGGTTGGCCAGCTTTATGAGCACTATTGCGGCTGACGTTGACGGGCGGCATTGGTCCGGGCGCCGCTTGGCAACCATGGCATCTTTGTTTAGTTTTCGAAGATTTAGAAACAGCGCGCCGCTGCGATGGGGTCAGGGTCGGTTACGCTAGCGTAACTCATTTAGTTGCTCTAGGTTACGCTAGAGCCACTAAATAAGCTACGCTTTTTAAGTGGCTATAAGTTGCGCTAGGCCACTGTCCAGTGCAGGGCAGCACGGCATCGCTACTCTGTTTGGGGGCTTCAAAACGCCCTCCCAAAGTGTTATACAGCCGCACTGCGCTCCGCAAATCGCGACTTATCGAAGAGCGCGCGCGCGGAAACATAGAGGCACAAAAATGTCAGCGCCCATGGGTCTTCCGAGGCAAACAAATGTCACGCGACGCGGTTCGACCAATTGCCGCTGTCGGCGGCATACAACAATGACCGAAAAGAGTGTCAATACTCTGAAACCCCATCTAGTGGCTTTAGGAACGCCCATATCGCCGCGCGGGAGTGCGTTTTCCTCCTCCATCAGAAAAGGGGTCGCTGTTGCCATAAGAGTTTATTAGATGCGAAGCATCTCTTTCTCTCAGCTCCGTCGTCCGTCGTCCATCCATTCGCCGGCTCAGGAAGACACCGGCAACACTGTCGCTCCAGCATCTCATGGTCGGGGCTATGTCCCTCCCTTGTTATGGCGCCATCCACACCTCCACTGCGCATGCTCGGCTCATCTCGGGCCGGCCCTAGGAAGACACCGGTAACACTGTCACTCCAGGATCCATTAAAGGGTAAGACACCACCGGGCGTTCAGCAAGCCGAGCATGCACAGTGGGGGTGTGGACGGTGCAACAACAACAACGGAGGGACATAGCCCCGTCGCATCTAATAAAATTACATCTTCCCGTAGGGTAACCCTGAGTAGTATGCGAAAAAGCCATGGGCTCAACGCAATTTCCAATTTTGTAGTTCCGGTAAGTGAAAAGTGTGGTAGTTACCATGGAAACCAAACTGTAAATATAACGGTAGCTAGGTACCTCAACCTAACGGAAACGCCGAACTGAAAACTAATGGGCACTTGAATCGACCCCATGGCTGCTTTGCATACTACTCAGTGTTCCCCTACGGGAAGATGGTGTAATTTTTTCTGCTGCGGCCATTATTTTTCCTCGAAATCAGGGTTAACGCGATTTTTGCAAATATCCTTTCGCCCATCTCCTACGACTTGCAATATTGCGTATAAGCACGCAAGAACACACCTTGGTTAAGAGAACAGGTTTCCACTTAAAACGTCGACTAAAATGAACGGATCGCTTTATGAGCAATTTATTCGCCCAGAAAGCACAACGAAAAGGAAAAGAACAAGAAAAGGAGCAGGTTGAACGGTCTAAGTGGACGTTTTAAAGAGGCCCTAGACAAGGTTTCAAAGGTTGCTATTTTACGTGCGCAATTTTAGAGTACTATCCAAGGAACGTTCTGCCGCAAAAAGTGATTTGAAAGCGCTAAATATTAACCGAGTTATCGCTCATTAAATGGGCCAGAAATAAGCCCTGGAGCCTTGACCCACTCCTCAAGACCCCAATGCAATGTGGAAGCTATCGCGTCACCACCCCGGCGCAAGACCCCCAAGGGAAACATGACAATGCCTTTGAGGCTTCGAGATTCGCGCAGCTATTAGCTCCGCTCGGCGGTACGTCACGCTTTTCTTAGCAGCCGACGCGCATGCTCCGCCTACTATTGCCGAGCTGGGCAGGTCGGCGGACGGCCCGCTCGCACTGCTTGGCGGCCGGAGTTCTGCCGTCAGCCGCGCTTGCGTCGGCCTGTCAGTTTTAGAATAGGAGAAACGAGCGTTTTAAGGCCAGATTGGGGGAGCCGAAACTCTACATGCTCACTCACGACAGTAATTGAAGATTCCACAGACGACTGGCGTGCCCGCTAGCGTTTCCGCATGCGGCTCTATCGCGGCGAACAGATTCAGAAAAGGCTTAGCCTCGCCGCAATTATTCGGCCACGACATTACGAAGTCGCGCTAACAACGATCACCAGCGCAAATTTTCAGCGCACTATCACCCCCTTTCGCGCATTTATAGGCTGATTTTCAGCAATAGTCCCGCTCTTGTGGGCGGTGATAAGTTTGAGCTGCTGCGGTGTATGCCGTATCGTGCATACTCCGCAGAGTGGGCTCCTTGTCGACAGCGGAGGCAGATGCCGCGGTTGGGCGTGCAACGGTGTTTTGGCCTACAGGGCAGTGCTTTGCTTTTTGAGGCTAGAGCAGGTTGCCTGCGAACTAAGAGTTTTGTGGGGAAGTATTAACAAAATGATGGGGTGTGCGTGGTCTGCGGAAAAGAAACAGAAACTATGCGGCACATAGTGTTAGAATGTGAGGGTATCCATCCAAATCTACATGAAGGGAATATTGTGTTTCCAGAAGCCCTAGGATTTAAGGGTATCAGAGAGGAAGTTAACTTCAAGGCTGTCGAGGGGACGAAAAGAAGACTAGAATGCTGGTGGACGAAAAGCAGAGAGGGGAATATTGCCTAGGACAGATACCACCTGTAACAGGGAAAAGAAAGTATTTCGGGCCTAATAAGCTTTAGTGCCTGCCCTAAGCAGCGCTAGTATTAAACCAAGAGTGTGAAACATGGTTATATTAGTCCTTTTTGGTAAGATGACATGTCATCACCCCGCTTCAAAAGGGGAAACCAATAGCAATCATCATCATCATCATCATCATCATCATCATCATCATCAGACACTCCGTTTCGTCAGCGTTATACATACCTTGCAAAGGACGCGATGTGTCTATAAACTCAGCTAAGCTCGTAACGGACAGTATGATCGACATTCATTCCTCCAAAAATACGCCTTGATGGAGTGCCGCTCGTCGGAACCGCCGAAACGTGCACCCGCGTTTTTCCCACAGCGGGAAACACTGATTGGCTGCAGCATTTAAGGGAACCTGCCAAAGCGGCGTCGTAGACTTCCGCGTGAACTGCGTCATAGAGGTGCGTCAGTCACAAATTTACGTGAGAGTGTGTGAGAAATGGGACAACTATGGAAAGGTAAAAAATGAAAGAAACGAAGATCTGTTTTGCATGTTTGTGCGGCATCTGATTTACGCAAAGGTGTAATATATGGTATAAGTCGTCGCGAACTCGTAATCTGGTGATTTCGCGCTTGAAATCGCGACCTTGGGAAGTCTATTTAGGGCCCCTTTAACCGCGATGCGGTTTCAGCTGGTGTTGGGCCGGCGAACGTGCGCATGAAAACCTCCCCGAGCAATCACGACATACCGCTCCACCTCCGACAACAGTCTGTCCCGCGTTCGTGGCGTGATCTGTCGCGTGCTCTTCTTCTCGCCAGGTCACGTGCGTTCGGGCCTCAAGTGGAAGCACAGAATAGCTCGCGCTACAGACGCCGAGTTCGCGAAGCTTATTTCCGCCTGTTCCAGCGCGTGCTAGCGCGGTCCACTTTCAGAGAGGCGTGAACGTCTGCGGACAAAACGATCCGTGCCTGCCAGTAATGGAGAACTTTCAGCGGCAAGTTCGGAAATGCCTGTGGGGTGCAACAGACGTGTCTCCGACGAAGATAGAGATGGGGCGACAGAAGAAGAGTGTCACCCCCGAAGAAGAGGAAGTGCTGCGCGAAAACCTCCGCGCCGTTACTCGAGAACGGATGCGACGACTTCGGTGTAATCCCGAAACAAATGACTGGTACGGAAAAAGAACACATTGTACATACTTGAATGACAGAGTGTTTATTTCTATTTTGGGGCTGACGACGACACCACGCAGAAAATGTCTGATTCTCGAAGCATAACCACAGACAAAACGAGGCCGGGTTTCCAAGCATAACCGCGCATAAACTTGGCCGAACCAAGAATAATTTGGGTTGGGCCGCCAGCTTCGCCACTAGTGTGAAGCTGCCCCCCCCCCCCCCCCTTTTTTTTTTTGCCACGATAATTCCCAGACCACAAGCCTTGGCACCATTTTTTTTCTATAGGAGTGGGGCTATTTCACCCACGACTATCTTTTTCCACAACCGTGCTTGCGTGGTCGGTTCCTTCCAGTTACGGCCGGCACAGCGGCACGCTGTAGAGATCGGCCCGGCAACCCCACTCGGGTTCGCATTACCTCTGATAGTCCTTACACTGATTAAACTGCTGTAAGTTTATCGGGAACTTCATCCTCCTCAGTATGACGATTACCCTTTGCCGCAGCCTAGGAACGAAGACATTTAGTTGCAGCTCATTCCGTGAGTGCAATAGATCCGCAACTTTTTTAAAGCGAAAACTTTCTTAGTAGGACGGATGGCGTCCTGTCAAAAAATAGTGCATTTCTCCGCAGACCGGTTTGTTAACCGGAAAGCTGTGATAAGATCTCTGGACACACGACGCGTGCCTGAAACCAGGCTTACATTGTGTCAAAACGGCTGCTTGAAAATCGCGAAAAAGAACTCTTTTATATAAAGGATAGTACAGCCTCCCCAATTTTTAATAATATAGCGGGAGCGACGACCGACCGGCATGTCAATGCCTTATCACGGTGTTCAGCAGCGAAGTAGTGAAGAGCACGCGCACGCGAATAGGGCTATCTGCAATATTGTCACGAAGCCAAAGACGACGCAGTTGTCTTCAAGGAAAACAAGTTTATTGGAGCGAACTTGCGCTCCCCTAACAACTCAAAGAATACAGGCGGCGAAGCAGCAGTCAACAAAGTGACGTGTGAAGGCGAGCGCGACGAATCGAATTAAAGCCGCGGCGTCTGCTCTGCAGGCTTTTATCTTGCGGCGCGAGTGTTTCTCGAACCGTCGATTTACATCCAGAACAAAGATTATTCTAGGTTAGTTCGGAATGCTCTCCCTATCAGAAGAGATAACACAGGCGGCATAGAAAGAAAGAATGGAACACGCGCTTCCCTTGGCACACAGATAACACAGACCGGCGCAGCCGGGCGGTAAAAGCAAAACATAAATAAACAAACCAAATACATGGTTCGCGGCAATATGAGTGTCGTCTGCTACGCTGTTTCCTTCAGAGTGGCACACCCCCTGCCACTGCATCTGAATGACTTTGTGCCCCACGCTGCTTAGCTAACTTTGGCGGTAGCGAAATGGCCTTTCAAGATAAGAAAAACAGGGGGTGTCTTGCCCTGAGAATAAAATCGGAGCAGACGACGCTCCCACAACAGATAGTTCTACGCGCGTGCGCGTACCCTCGCCTATTTTGCCGGAGAACACCGTCATAAGGCGCTGACATGCCGATCGGTCGTCGCTACCGCTACATTATCAAAAATTTGCTAGGCTGTACATGCATCGATCACGAAGGAGTACAAACAATAATATAGCTTTATCTCATAAGCCGCGTACAGCTGTACATTTAGATTGTTCGGAGATGCATTCGGAGATGAGTTCGGAGACGAGTTTTCGAACATTAAGAACGTGCCAAAACTGGTGGCATGGGTTAGTTCTGTGTTTGCGATTTTGGTCTGGGAAGGTTTGACGATCAATCCGACATACTTCAGGGAAGGTTGGACGTACTTTAGCTATTGCGCTTCTCTCAACTTTCCTTAGGAAGAGATGGTAATTTTTTTTTTGAGGGGGGGGGGGTAATATAACGGTTTATTGCGTTTACAATTTCAAACCTGCTGTCAACAATTACAAACTCTGCAACTAAAACATAATCTCAGAGGTAATTGCTTCCGCATATTCGGTATAGCGTGGATCGACGAGAAGGTGCGGGAAATCGTGGTTAAAAAACGTCCGTAATGAGGTTCGAATCTACACCCCTGTTATGTAGCGCCTGAAATCGTTCGTTCTTAGTGTTCATTGCACGCAAACCATTTTTTTTTGTTATTTCTAACCACAGCAAGCCCCTTTTGAGACCAAAAGGTGAGCGAATAAATAGCAGCTTCATTAATACCACCAGCGTCAGCAAACGTTCCGACCCGAAGAGTTTGTTCACAAGTTAAGGAGTTTATTACGTCCAGGTATAGGTAAAAAATAAAAAATGCTCTTTGCTCTCGCTTTTTAGAACTAAAATATGGATACGAGCTGTGCAGTTCAGAACGTTCTTTCAGAAGCTCTAGAACTTGATGTAGGCGTTACCATATTACAATCTGCCCCTTTTCAATCAGATACAATTTTCGAAGCGTATTCGTTAATATCTAATCACTTCCCCCACATCCATGATTTTTATATGCCCGTTTCTAGAACAAAAATCATGAGCCATTCCACTTTGCGAAGATGGATGACCAGCGAAGCTTTTTAGCACACGACATAAAGGTGACACAGAATCTAGGTAAGAGGTATCTGCAACTTGTATTTTCCTTGAGCGTTGAGGGCGCTCACCCCTAAAAAAGACACATGCACGTGCAACCGTTTTCTTCAGAGCTTTCGCGATAAAGTTGGCTTTCCCCGAAGGCGTTTTTTGAGACGTAATACAAAAATGCACGGAATGCTAGCCTTTGTTCATCCCGCATTCGGATAATTTCACACTGCATGTTAAAGGGGCCATAAAAACCAGTGTGTCGAACCGAAAAAAATACCGGTTTGGTTACGGTTCTGGTTCAGGCGAAATCATTTCTTTCCGGTTCAGTTCCGGTTCGACAAAATCACGTACCGAACCGGTTCATGAACCGGTTCGGGAGCTTGAACCGGTTCGCGAACCGACTCGTTGAGTTGAATAAGCACTGAAATTAGAAAAAAAAAACATTTAGTAGTTTAAAACGAGACTCAAATCAAAATACAAACAAAAATTCAAAATGCTGCTGTTACCCGCCGCGGTGGCTCAGTGGCTAAGGCGTTGCGCTGCTGAGCACGAGGTCGCGGGTTCGATTCCCGGCCGCGGCGGCCGCTTTTCTGATGGAGGCGAAAAGCAAAAACGCCCGTGTGTACGAGATTTCGGCGCACGTTAAAGATCCCCAGGTGGTCAAAATTAATCCGGAGCCCTCCACTACGGCGCGCCTCATCGCCTGCGTTGCGTCGGCGCGTTAAACCCCACAATCAATCAAAATGCTGCTGTTCCCCAAGGGCAGTGGCGCAATTTCAAAGCAAACTTTAAACAATAGCGAGATATTACAAAAACAATGAAGTGGCGACGATTACACCTACTTTTCACCAGAATTTTATGTTTGCCCAAGCGACTATTCATGAAGCCCCCAACAAAAGATATGACGGTGGGTATATTTTCTGCCCTTTCCTTTTTGTTGCAAATCGTAAACGTCGCTATGGAATTTAGGCCTTCGTACTGGCGCGTTCAAATACCAGCGCTTAATACCAATGGCGCACATTTTTTAAAGCAAAGCTTTCTACCTCTACCCCCCAAGGGTTCTTTCGCGACCGTTGGTGTCACCAGAAAACTCCAGCGAACAAATAAAAGAATTACTGGCACCGTCGGGAATCGAACATGGAACTACAGACTAACAAAGCGAGAGCCGTTGTCTTACCGATTTAGCTACGAGCCCACGCGAACACGGGAAGACAAATGGTGTACTGGCCAAGCACATCTACGGGTTTACCCCCTGCCTTCTCGCTGAATGCCACGTGAAAGCGTCACACGACCACTCACGCCCGTCTAGCGGCCCTGTGCGCACCTTGCTCATGTGCTAAGAGTTACAAAAATTAAAGGAAGCTCACACCAATCCATGGAATTTCACTTTTAGTACGCCATTGTGCTAAAGCCTGTGGCCTCCAGTGTTCACGTAAAAAATCACAGCTCCTTGTCGTCCGCCCTCACGCCAAATCAAGGAATACATTCAAATACTCCTTGATGACCAGGCCATCACTCCAAACCCCAGCATCACGATCCTGGGCCTACATTTCCAGGCCAACACCAAGAGTGACGTCTCCTTGCAGCGCCCTCAAAAACAGCATTAATCTAATCATACACATGATCAGGCGAGTTGCCACCAAGAAGCGAGGCCTAAAAGAATCCGGTACCTCTCGATTAATTGAAGCTTTTGTCCTCTCGAGAGTTACTTACGACAAACCCCTATCTTCTTCTCGACGAGGAAGACATAGAGATGCTTTATATAATGATTAGAAAGGCGGTTGAGCAGGCCATTGGTCTTCTCATGAGTGCGTCCACACTGAGGCTGCTTAGCACGGGCTCCACAACACGGTGGAAGAGCTGATCGAAGGCCATCTTTCTAATCACAAGGTCCGGCTCAGAACTGCGGTGGGTAACCGCATGCTTCATCAGATTGGCTGGGCAGCCCAGAATGTCACTCCGCTTGACGTACTCCCTGACTCTTGGCGACTAAAACTAAAGATGCTCTCTTTGCTTAGAAATATGAACCCCTCACATGACGAGGGTCAACGAAAAGTACGGGCTCAAAGCGCTAAACACCACCCTCGGTGGGGCTCATGCAGACTTCTCCAAACATCGAGGGCAGCAACACGCCATCATCGTGGCTGCTCCAGAACCAACCTCCTTGCGTGTACCTCGCTTAGGACCCAACAAATGACGGCAGCAGAAGAGGCAGCCACCACCTTGGCTCTCACCCAACCAGGGGTTCGGAGGGTAGTCACCGATTCCGAGCAAGCCTACTGGAATTACCAGTAGGGTTGGGTGTCCTGACCTGCACTGTGCGTGCTAAAAAACCACTCCCCAAACAGCTCCATTCAGCTCATCTGGACACCGCTTCACGCTTCAATAGAGGGCAACAAATACGCCCACCCAACAAGCCTGCGCTTTGACCTCCCGTGCTATGGAGCTGCACGAGGACAGTCACCCGCTTGTCACGTCCAGGGAGATAATCCAGCATTATCGCGTACTGAGACAGACCGCACCTTCGCCTTACCCTGACCTTTCCAGAGAACAACAAACTACCCTGCGGCTCCACAGCCTACACGTCTTCACGTAATGCATCCGAATCGCTTCGACGCTGAATGTAAATTTTTCTCAGAAGTAGGAATACTCCGCCCCGTAATCGGGGTGTGCGACTTTAGCCCTGAGCACCCTCCTCTCTTTCCGTCAACTACCCAACAAGAGCAATGGGAGATGCTGCTGTCCAGGCCCTCTCTACCTACCCAGCTTCAGCGGGTGGACAGTACACAGGCCGCGCGGACTGCATATGGGCCCCACAGAAGAAGAAATCACTCCCCGGCTTTTTTGTTATTTGTAACCACAGCAAGCCCCTTTTGAGACCAAAAGGTGAGCGAATAAATAGCAGCTTCATTAATACCACCAGCGTCAGCAAACGTTCCGACCCGAAGAGTTTGTTCACAAGTTAAGGAGTTTTATTACGTCCAGGTATAGGTAACAAATAAAAAATGCTCTTTGCTCTCGCTTTTTAGAACTAAAATATGGATACGAGCTGTGCAGTTCAGAACGTTCTTTCAGAAGCTCTAGAACATGATGTAGGCGTTACCATATTACAATCTGCCCCTTTTCAATCAGATACAATTTTTTGAAGCGTATTCGTTAATATCTAATCACTTCCCCCACATCCATGATTTTTATATGCCCGTTCTAGAACAAAAATCATGAGCCATTCCACTTTGCGAAGATGGATGACCAGCGAAGCTTTTTAGCACACGACATAAAGGTGACACAGAATCTAGGTAAGAGGTATCTGCAACTTGTATTTTCCTTGAGCGTTGAGGGCGCTCACCCCTAAAAAAGACACATGCACGTGCAACCGTTTTCTTCAGAGCTTTCGCGATAAAGTTGGCTTTCCCCGAAGGCGTTTTTCGAGACGTAATACAAAAATGCACGGAATGCTAGCCTTTGTTCATCCCGCATTCGGATCATTTCACACTGCATGTTAAAGGGGCCATAA
The DNA here is from genome assembly GCA_013339765.2 of Haemaphysalis longicornis. Lineage (NCBI taxonomy): Eukaryota > Metazoa > Arthropoda > Arachnida > Ixodida > Ixodidae > Haemaphysalis > Haemaphysalis longicornis. Next base: position 69,908,755 of record CM023453.1, read on the forward strand.
AAACCAGTGTGTCGAACCGAAAAAAATACCGGTTCGGTTACGGTTCTGGTTCAGGCGAAATCATTTCTTCCGGTTCAGTTCCGGTTCGACAAAATCACGTACCGAACCGGTTCGTGAACCGGTTCGGGAGCTTGAACCGGTTCGCGAACCGACTCGTTGAGTTGAATAAGCACTGAAATTAGAAAAAAAAAAACATTTATAGTTTAAAACGAGACTCAAATCAAAATACAAACAAAAATTCAAAATGCTGCTGTTCCCCAAGGGCAGTGCCGCAATTTCAAAGCAAACTTTAAACAATAGCGAGATATTACAAAAACAGATGAAGTGGCGACGATTTACCACCTACTTTTTCACCCAGATTTTATGTTGCCCAAGCGACTATTCATAAAGCCCCCAACAAAAGATATGACGGTGGGATATATTTTCTGCCCTTTCCTTTTTGTTGAAATCGCAATCGTCGCTATGGAATCTCCCATCACGCTAACCTTAACGCCTTAAATTAGGCCTGCGTACTGGCGCGTTCAAATACCAGCGCTTAATACCAATGGCGCACATTTTTTTATACTTGTAACAAACCAGAAAAATCGTACAACAGGCACATAAATACTACCAATGAATGAGATTAATTGGTCACCCTGAATAATTTGTTAGCTGTCACCTTAGCGAATGTGATAGCCAAACTTTTGTTAAAAGTAAGCTTTAGTTAACGCTCAGTCACTGCAGTATTGCTCTGACCACTGGAATTCCTTTTGCGATAGCTATACCGGATGTATGCATTACAATGAGTATGTCATCATACCGCCTGACCCCCGGCCATCGTTCCGTGTGCTAAATTGCGAATCTTATAACTGATTACGGTGATACAAAATTTGACGCGCGGAGCATGAGATGGGACTTTTTTCGGTAGACGCTCTTTAATTCGTCCACAGCAGTACTCCCTCCGGAAGGAGTAGCAGTAGAAGTAATGTAGCGAGTTGGGCAGTCAGTACAAGTGCACCTTCGAAAAAAAGCAGATCTGAAAGAGAGAAAACTGCAGAACAAGCAGAAAAGATGGTCGCTGGGCGAATGGGACAGTGTGAGGTACCGTCGTGCCTTTCTGCACGTGTCATCTGCTTTATTACTGTTTCTGCTTCCAAAACAAGGTCGAGGGCTGCAGTTTCTTACCAAGGGATTAAGTGCGCACCTTAACAGTTTTCCATGACCTGTATATGTAAAAAATGGAACTTGTCCACGGTACTGTCCTCAAAAACTGACCACGGAACTCACTTCCTTCGCATTGATGACACGTTTGGTTGTGAAAGGCAGGGCAAAGAAAAGTATAGAGCAATATCCACGTTTTGGTGCTTTTTTTTACTTATTCGGTTTTACTTACTTTTTGCGCAATATATCTAAAACGTGATTCGCCTTTCCTTTTTTGTTGTTTTCCGTGTAAACACATTTAAAAAAACTGGCGCATTTGATGCCCCGTGCTATATCTCTGCTCCGAGGTGCAGCTTATCTTGCAGGCCGGCAGACTTATTTTAACAAGCTGGTGATATTCAACGTGGATCAAAATCTCGATACACGGACGTTCTCGATGCCCATCTACTTCAGAAAAACGGTCCTGGGGAAGGGAGATCGAGGCCACTTGTGGTGAGCAGCAAACGGCTTAGCCACTGAGCAGCTCCTGCGGTCACACTTTTCAAGTATTAACAATTTGCAGGTGTCGGACCTTTTAAACAAATTACAAAATGCACAAAAAAAGTTTGCACACATCGGGTGTGGGCTTTCGCTGTTGCGCAGTGGAGCACTCCTGCAGCCTGATTGCTCCAATAAAGTCGAAGCTAGGGAAGGGCAAAGTCGTTTTATATCCCCTGCAAGTTGCCGAGAATGACATTTCGTTTGGTCAGCTTGCACTACGCTCGCGCTTCCAGCAGCAACAGACCATTCCTACATTGGTGCTCATTCATTTCCCCTGTTGTTACATAGAGCGTGATAGTGTTCAATTGTCTGGAGGGAAAATTGCGTGAGCGGGTACAAAGTTGATAGTACGTGAAAGAAAAAAAGGCCTGAATTGCATTGACTGTGCAATATCAACAACGGAGGGTCGAACCGTTTCGCCATGAACCGGTAACCGTTACTTCTTTTTTCGGTTCAGTCCCGGTTCGGGTTCAGCGTGCTCAAAAAATAACTGTTCGGGCTCGGGTTCAGTTCCGGCAAAACTACCGGTTCAGTTCCGGTTTTCGGTTCGGTTCGGTTCCGGTTCGACATCCTGATAAAAACAAAGCACAACTTTACTCAATATAAATGAACTAGCCTTTTCTACCTCGCCCTGCTCAATTCTAGCCACAAAATACGTTCGTCAGCATAAATACGCAAGAAATATAACAAAACTTTCAAATTTCGCGCTACAGTGACGCAATATTGGCACACATGACGTAATATGGACCATCACTAAAAGCGCAGTCACCAGTGCGTGAACTGTACGTAGGCATTCAATAGATGCGACCAAGCGGGACAAGGGGCCCCACTACAATCACTCAGTGATGTTTGTCGTGGCTTCACTCGGCGGCAGCCAATCGCACAGACAAGATTCTGTGACGTCATAGACAAATTGGCCAAAAGTGGCGGACGAGTCACCGCTGCATTATGTGTCTTTTTAAATATCTATATTGGTTTTTAAATGTTTGAGGTACAATTGGTATCATCGCTTCAAGACAAAACAGTCTATTTAATGAACCAAGCTTGTGTTTCGTCTTCGTGGCATCTTTAAAAGTAGCATTCATGAAAGAAAATTGGCTACGAATCTGCCTGCTTCACTGCAAATGCCGTCGAAAGACGATAGACGTCTCCCGCCCTTGCCGCGTGGCTCCATTTCCGGCCCCCGCCCTTCCACCAATCGCGATTTTCTCCACCTCTATGGATTAATTGAATGGAGATTTGTTCAATACAGTTCAAATTAACCGCTGTCGTAGTGCCCGCGCGCCATCTGTTACAGCGCGCGTGCTTTCCTTTAACTTGACCCGCCGCGGTGGCTCAGTGGCTAAGGCACTGCGTAGAAGGGCACGAGGTCGCGGGTACAATTCCCGGTCGCGGCGGCCGCTTTTCTGACGTAGGCTAAAAGCCAAAATGCCCGTGTGTACGAGATTTTTGCGAACGTTCAAGATTCCAAGGTGGTCAAAATTAACCCGGAGCTCTCCACTACGGCGAGCCTCATCGTCTGCGTTGCGTCGGTGCGTTAAACCCTACAATCAATGAATCAAATCAACCAATCAGCTGTCCTTTACCTTTTGTTTTTTGTTCTGTCTAGAACAGCACGAGCAAGAGTTCTGTTCTTTTTTGTGCCTGATTTCATCTCGGACGTGCTGGAGCCTTCCGGCGCCGTTTTGAAAGCGTCGTTCTTTTGTTTTATTTTTTTTTTTACTTGCACGCGTATCAACCAACACATCGTGTACTCTATCCTAAAATACCGCTGGAATGAGTGCGCTGCGTGCTTACATTTTGTTGAAATTCGCCTGAGGTATTCTTTGCGCTAAACAATCATGGCATGTTTTACCAACGACACCAGTTTCAGGTGTTTCGAATATTCTCCCTTTATACGTTTGTTTGGCGAATTGTTTCAACTTCTGGCCGGATGGTTGAATCGAGTGACAGACAGACAGACAGACAGACAGACAGACAGACAGACAGACAGACAGACAGACAGACAGACAGACAGACAGACAGACAGACAGACAGACAGACAGACAGACAGACAGACAGACAGATAGAGCAGAATTTTTGCGTTTGAATTGCCCAAGAAAGACTATCGTCTTTAAAATGCTTTCTCGGAGAGTTCGGGGCGCGTGCCACGCTTAATCTCAAGTTCTGAGCTCCTTTAGTGAAGAAAACGAACGTCGCGGTGCTTCCTATAACTGCGCGGCCACCATCGAAATTGTAGGTCGTTCGGAACATAAGGAAGCACGTGCCACTCGATGTACGGTTTCTAACTTTTCGCACTATTGAGCGCCTCGCGCTTCAAGGACGCGCGGAGCCTCCGGAGTTTTTGTTCGCAGACACTAAATAATACACTCAGTCCTTGTCATACAAGCTTGTCCAAAATAAAAACATCTGCAGTATAAAAAATGACAAAAAAATCTCATACAGAGGTGTTCGAGCTTCTCACCACATTTCTCGAGATGTCCGGGTCGACGCTGTCGATGGCCGACGAGCCCTGGATCCAAACGTGGGTGGCGAAACACGCCACGAGCACAGCGAGCACGTGTTTCGTTAGCAGGACGCCCATCGCTGCGCTCAGCACTCGCGACGTCGGCGACGACGACTGCTGCTGCGGCTGCTCCGGCGCGGGCCACGGGCTGACGCCGCCCGTGGACCCCGCTGCTCTTCGGTGAAACATTCGCCGCCGCCGTCGTCGGCACTTCTCGTCTTTTCCCCCCTCCCAGCTATAGCGAACGGCTCTCGCCGCCAGGTTCCATCCGCAATCCAGTCGGGAACAACAGTAAACTTATTATTGGACGCGACGTTACTGGGAGCAGACGCAAACTGCCAGCGAGCGAGGCCGTCCACACATTTGAAGGCTGATTATTGTCGCACTACACCGGTTAAAAAAAAAAAAAAAAAACATCCCCGCACTGCTTTTCCACGCTCATAGATTCCGAGCAGATATAAAACGATTAGAGCCTAGGCGAGTAAAGGTTGAAAGTGACGCAAAGCTTCAGGACCTTCTTGCGGATACAGAGCTTGCGGTTGGGGATGCCGGCTGACATTGACAAAACCTGACTCCGTGGTAGCCCGAGAAGGGCGCCTGGCTGCTGCTGCCGCCGAGGGCAATGCTCTTTCGCCCAGTGCGTATTACGCTGTCCGTCTGACAAGGGGCCGTTAAGAACTCTCCGCCACGCTGTTTATGTACCGCGGAGTGGACACGCACCCGCTTCTTATCTTCCGGAGTCGTGGCTGGATAAAGCGCGGCTTCGCGACAATTGTCTTGTGTTACCCGCGTGCGCTTGGAGAGGACGCGTCAAGACACCCCTTCGAAGCGGACACCGTAGTGACACAACCGCAGAGATGCAGCTGGGTTGGGGACCAGGGGGCAAGGTTCAAGGACGCTGCTGTGTCCGACAGGGAGCTTTGCTGATGGTGAGGAGGAGGCCCCTGGTATCCTTTGTGGCCGGAGAACATCACTCGCAAGGCACTGGCGGTGTTTGCGACGCTTGTCCCCCGTTCTGCGAGCGAGAATGCCAAGGAATTCTCCCCGCTGCTCTTGGAAACGCTCCAACAACGAGCCTGCCATTCAAAAAAAAAAAAAAAAAGAAGAAAAGGCAAAAGAACCAGGAAGAAATGTTCGAAAGGAGTATTTAAGGGGCGGAAAAAGGAAATAGATAACTTTTTAGGAGACGCGGTGAATCAAATATTTTCTTGCCCCACCTACGTATTTTCTTATTTGCATTTCACTCGCGACGCCCATCTCGTCTCCTGTTATTGACGCGTTTCCGTGTCTTCTTTTCTTTCCTAAGCCCAGCTGTCTATAGACAGGAGTGAATACAAGGGCGGGGTCTTCAGCCTTAAGCCTGCAATGATTGTGCCCCTCCTTGCCTTTGCGGCCGTTCTCTAGTAAATCTTTCAATTCCGCCCGGCCCTCGAAAACGCCCCCTTTAATACCGCTCCGGACACTGCAGCGTAAGCATAAAAATGAACGTTTGAGTCACAAATTGCCTAACAGAAAGAAAGCGAATTGATCAGTGTTGCCAAGAGTGTTTTTATTTCTCTCCGTTCATTTATATAAAAAATTGCAATGGGGAGTCTGGTTTCCTTACTCGAGAACATTTCTTCTTGATAAATATCTTTCCTTGTCGCTCTCCGTGTGCATGCTAATTAGATGTTGAGAAGAAAACGTGAGTTGAAATCATATTGTTTCATACATTATGCTACACTAGAGGGACATCTGGCGCCAGTGCCTATGCGAGCCGCGCTTCATCGAGCGTTCCGTCATGTACCAGAGAGGCACGTCCCACTTGTCCTTGGCATGGCTCATTAACAGGCTGAAAAGTTGTCTGTGACTTTGAGAAAGCCATAATTTTATTGCGAAACATTATTTTAATGTGGTGAATTACTATAAAAACTCAGTTCCAACAAGATTTATTTCTCAAAGAATATTTAGAAGGAAGATTTATGCCGGACGAACAAGAAAAAAATGTTACATTCGTCGTTGATTATGGCTTCGAGAGCAAAAAGAAGCCATGTGGCTAAAAATCGACTAGGCGAGAAACGTCGCTGGCTGCAGTGCCGGCACCCATGACGGCACGCGACTGCAGCGACAGATTTCCCTCTTGTAAATGTTAGTATGAAATTATTTGGTGGAAATACAATTGGGATGTCGGAAGAGCAGCTTAAATCGCTACGAGTGCTTAAGAGGAGGAGGAGGAGGAGGAGGAGGAGGAAGTGATTGTTGGGGATGAGGGAGGGGGAGATAGGGGCCGATAACTGTCTGGCGTTACGTCGACACGCCAACCGGCCGTGTGCTAAGAGGGCTGGCAACCGGCGAAGGAAACGCCATCTTTTGGTGGTGACCAGAGCAGGGACCTGGCAGGAGGATTAACTACGGTCAGTGAAAGAACGGTTTGACAACGGTTGGGATAAGCCTACGGACCTAAGCGCACAGCCGAAGGAAAATGAGCACATGGGAATTAGGATGATCTACCTGCTAAACACAGCGGTTCGAATCAGTTTGCGCGTGGTGTTCGTTGGTCATGCCTTGCCCCCTTCCTTTGTCATGAGCCGCAGCCATATCTGCGTAATATTTTAACAGCGAAGATGTTCAGAAAGTCGCGATTATGCCTGTCCGCAGTTAAAAACATTGAGAAAATTCTGAACGCGCGCACGCCAGCGCGTTCCCCGCGTCAGCGTCAAACAAACCAAGGAAAGGCCGAGCGTTCGTGTGTACGTTCCTTGCGCCGAACGCCCAGCGTCCCCACCCCCCTAAGACTCCAGCGTTCGCCGTAATCGTGGCAGCGCTTGCTTGGAACGAGAAAGACTACAGCGTTCGCCGTAATCTTAGCAACAGTTTCTCGGAACGAGAAAGACACGTCATACCGTACGCCCCTCCAATGATTATCGCTTCAAAAAAATAAATAAATAAAGGAAGCTCACACTGATAGCGACGAGTGCACAATGACGGATTAAGTAAAGGTCGTTGCGGAAGCGAAGCAGGAAATGGGCTGCAATCGTGGACTTAAACCGCCGTGATGGTCGTGAACGTTGCGTGCAGCTTGCTTCATTTATTGTTTATTGTTATACTGTTCCGGAGAAACCCGTTCCCGGCTGGGCCCACACTGCGTCCTTCTACAGCCGTCTGTAGTGTGTCGCTCCGGATAGTTTTCCTTTCTGAAGAGGTGTTCGCGGCCCGTTTATCACTCGCTGTGTTGTGATGGGCCAATTGACATGAATAAACAGACCAGTGGAAGGGCGCCTCACAGAGAGGAGAAACAGAAAACACGAGCACAGTCACTGGGTTCTTTGTTTCTTTTCTCCCTGGAGCATTCTTCCCCTGCTTTATTCATTCAAGTAATCATGGACTAACAGGCCCAGGCGTCCGCGTTGGCCAATTGGAAGTCTGCCGGCGGCTGGTAACAGGTGAACATTCGGGATAAGATGGTTTTGTAACGCGGCTCATTCCTCGCAGAAAATTGTGGCGTGTTTTTATTGTTATTTTTTTTTTGCGCCCGTACAAGGGGGTGTCATTTAACGAAGGAGAGAATGGCGGAATGGAAGTAAGGGAAGATAACAACCCTCTTCCCTATATAATGCTCACCGAATTTGTGTCCGACAACTGCGTACGAAGGTAGATGAATATGGCATGGCACTTCCCCAGTTAATGCGAATCACAGGGGACAGGTCACGTGATGCGATTAAAGCACAACACACTATATTGTCTTTTTCAGTTGACCACTAGGGTCTGAAAAAAGCTTAGTGCTAATGAAAGTTGTCAGAGGTGGTCGTGTGATTGGAGCCTGAAATCATTTTAATTTTAGAAAGCGCGACAAGAGTCAGTTCGGCAAAGAGTGAAACAATTTTGATGTATGATCTTCCCGGATAAACTAATAAATGCCAAGAGAGCTGGAGTTTAACTTTCTCAGATTAGTATGGCTACACATTCACCCAGTGCTAACGAATCGCTACTGCACTGATCCGAGCCGGCCAGCAGCAAATAGAAGCAAAGCCATAAACGCAGCAATCCAGACTAGCCACATTTGAAGAACTGTAATCATAAGGAACATCGCTGTATTTTTTTTAGGCGTCCACGTTAACAAGGCTGCTGAAGCAGAAACTATTGAAAACACTTGTACGCAGATATCACTCCTGGCAGCGCGGTGTAGCGGATTGTGAGAGACGTCGGCTCATGGCTGCTGCATGTCAATGACGCATATGTCCCCGATATGCAGGAAAATCTTTTAATTTGTCTTAAGGGCAGTTTGGCGAACTTTCCTCGCGCTGAAATACATAAGACGAAGGATGCTATGTATGTGACCAAACGGGATGTACGAAAAAATGGTTCGGGAACAAGTATTCCAGAACAAACGGTTCACCAGCAAATGGCTTCGGAACTAAGGATCCCGGATCTAATAGTCCGAGAACAAATGGTCCCAACTCCTAAAGAAGAACGAAATTGTGTCAAAAGAAACATTTCGTCAATGTCAAATCGAGATGGGGGGGGGGGGGGAATAAGGTTTAACGCAATTTCGCAAATGTTGCTTTGCCCGCCTCGTACAGATATTAAGATATTGTAGGACGAGATAAGCGCATTTATTTTCTACAGTAGACACAGTGCTGGTGTAGCAACTTCAGCCACATTAAAAAAAGGGACGACGTTGAACGACTTCACCGAGAGAGAGAGGGCGGAGGGGGAGAGGGAGGGAGGGAACGAATATTTTTATTTGCGAGCTCAGTGGTGCAGGATGGTGAGAGCAGAGGCATGTGGAGGGCGTCGTCCAGTCCGGGATGACCTGGTCCTTGCTGGCTGCTTGTGCCATCTCTATCAGCATGCGCTGTGTCGAGAGGTCCGAGATCGACAGCCGGTCCACTCACTGGCCACTGCTCGTACGTGGGACGGGGATTGGGCGTGAGGGATGGGAGTTGTTGGCAGTTTCAGGTTAGGGTACAGGGTACAGCCCTGTACGCTTTGGTACAAGGTGCCGGGATGGGGGCCCAAGTTGCAGGTGCTGTAATATTACGTCGGTTACATATGGTGGAGGAGGGTTGAGTGAGGATACGAGTTGGTCTGTAGTCGGTGGAGTGCGGTCGCTTCGGCCCGGGTAATGTTGGAGGGTGGGGGAGGGGGCGTCGTTGACGCTCGTGTCTGATGTGCGAGAGGATTTCCGCGTAGCCATCGAGTGTGTGGGGAGTCTTCACCTGGTCTTTTCTGTTTTCGGAGATGGCCTTGGGGGCTTGTGGGGCTTATGGGAAATGGCCTTGAGGGGCTTGTGCCGCCTCAACTCCGACCAGAGACTCGCGTCCAGGGGTCCACTTTTTTTAGAATAGAATAGAACTTTTTTTCACATCATTTGCATGATGCAGGAGGCTTGCGGAAAAAGGTACAAGAAGTCCTTCATTGTTAACCTATGTTAATACTTAGACCATTTGTTAAAGGACAACTTTTTTCTTACCATTTGTTCCGGGACCATAAATTCCATGATTACTTGTTTCGGGATAAGTTTTCCTTACACTTGATAAGAAGGCTTGTTAGGAATCGGCCTATGACGAAAGGCCATGTGCCCAACAGGTTTACGCCGATGAGCTCCGTTAGCCGCGAGGCGTTATCGCGTAGCCCTCTTTCACCTCGATCAGTGGCTTGCCTGAAGGAAAACGGTGCAACACCACTTGTGGTTACATTTTGTGCCGTTACCCCACTATAGCTTTGACGATAAGCGCAACACAGACTCATAACTTGTCAAAACTAGTTATTCCAGGTGTTCACTAGGATTATGCGCGTAGGGAGCCTTTCCATACACTTACATAGAACCGTTTGTTTGTGTCACAACACTGGAGGTTTTTGGTTAGTAAGCAACTGGTTGCTTGCTTTGAAAATGTCAGCGTCCTAACACTCTGTCAAGAGCGACGACCAACTAGGTTTGGTGTGTAATGTTAGGGTCGTCTGTGCGGCTAAATGTCAGATGCTTTGTTTCGGGATATTTTTTGTTAAACCACAATTACTGCCGTTTTCTGTAACCATACTCCGTCCGTAAACGGCCGTGTATTTACGGCAGGCAGTAATGTCATAAGGTTTTCTACTTCACTCTGCACTAACTAATAAAGAGAAGTAAGTGAAAATCGGCGTAATAGTAGAATCCTCTTAGCCGCTAATTTTCATATAACTTGTTTCTGGATACTTATGATAATACAGAAGTTAGAGCGGTTTTCTGTAATCATACTCTCTCCACAGATGGTCATGCTTCACTGCGCAACATGCAATGTGGAAAAACTAGCTTACAAAAACAAACCTCACATCTATCCCCTAAAGTTGGCTTCACCTGGAAACATATGCCCAGAGTTAATGCTCAGGGTTAATTTTGACCTCTTGGGGATCTTTAACGTGCGACGAAATCTTGTACGCACGGCCGTTTTTGCTTTTCGTCTCCATCAGAAAAGCGGCCGCCGCAGCCGTGGAATCGAACCCGCGACCTCGTGCTCTGCATCGTAACGCCTTAGCCACTGAGCCACCGTGGCGGGTAAAACATGAAGACCCCAGGAACTTCTTAATTCTTACAAATTTTTCTATCGCGTATTTTCTATACGAATTGGTTTTTACGCGTCATAGAAGTCTGCTCCAGAGAGAACGTGCACGAAACCAACAGAGGCTGCCAAGGCCAGCCCTATAGAGGACAGCCACGCTGTTAATATAGTCCGGGCTAGCCATTAGAGAAAAATAAGGTACTTTGCGTCTCTTTGAAACTCTCCTGGAATATCATCCCACACCGAACGGGCCAGTCCTGTGCTTTATCAGCTTGAGTAGTGATAAAATTCTTCCCTGCATTATGGGGCGTACGGCAAATTATGTTAAAGCTCTGGCTTTAAATTTTTTTTAGGGCGCAGCCCTTTGGCGGCCGTCTCTGGGCTGAGTCGCGCTGTCGGCGTAACCGAGTGAACGATGGCAAGACGGACGAGTAAAAGAAAAAACGAAAGATGAAATAAAGCAAAGGAAATGAGTGTCGCGAAATTGTGAGGAGAGGGTGGTTCGTCGTGGCGGCGCGAACCAGCGCTCTCCGAAAGTGTGCGGTGGGGGAGCGGAGGGGGCAGTATGTTGTGCCCGCACGAGGCGTTCGACGGCGCGACGCTTGGCGAAAACGTAAGGGGCGCGTGCGTGCGCTATGATGTGCGTTCGCTTTAGACGCATTTCGCGGTCCCTTCCTGAGACGCACTTCGCGCCACCGACGCAAAGGATCATCATCGTGCCGTCGAGGGAACACGCGAGTGAGTGCTGCCTCAGCGCACTTCTGCTGCGCCCAAATATCCCATTAGGGACTATCGTAATCGCCAGCCAATATTTCTTTTTACAGCAGGTGAGGTATACAGTAAGTGACGAGAGGTTATAGCTCCTTTGTTTGGTCAAAGTGCGTTGTCAATTTACGGCGCAACCATCCCACTTTCGGTAACAATTCTCGGAGAATAATGAAGCGAGTTCTAAGAAATTTAAATTTCCGCAAGCATAACACATAACTACAATTTCCCAAGGTACTGGAAAGTCACGTAGAGATTCGCGTTCTCTACGGTCATCTCAGTAATGTAATATACTAGCAAACCGACACGGACATCTGAAGCAGCCAACACCGGAATGAAATGATCGTTTACGCGAGCCAGCCGCGATTACCTCATGTCAGGGGTGCAGCGAGTCTCTTTATGTTCAATAATTAAAAAAAAGGCCATTGCGCTTCCATAAACCTGAACGAATTCAAGTAGCCGTTTTATCTTAGGTAGGGGCTTCGGTAATACGGGTTATTAGCTTCGCCAGCATCTGCTGGAGGTTTACCTTTTGCGTGTTCGCTGCGTACGCGCTCAAATGCTTGAAATTTTCGGGTCTCGTCCGAGGCTGGCTCCTTTGTGTAGCCTGTTGACCAACTGTCACCAGTTTAAGACGGCGGTAGAGGAGGCAACGAAGAGCCCCCGCACTGCGGTCTTCCCCAACCCGTGCATTCCAGACTAATCGTCCAGACTGGGCCTTCTTTACCGCGGGGTGCCCCTGCAGACAAAGAGACGAGCCGACGTCAACGGCTTTCAGACGACCTGCGTTGTCAGAGAAAGGAGGGGGGAGGCTCTGACGTTGAAGTGACAGGCAGAAAAACAAGGAAAGTGGGTCACCTGCGAGTATCGAAGCGGGGTTCATCCCACTATGCCTGAACGTGTACGCAGCAGTGTCACGACACGACTGGAGCTTGGTTACGACAAAAGAGTCCAGCGGCGGAGCCGCCTGACAGGGTGCGGCGAGACTTACGGCGAAAGGGGCATCACGGCGTAGCATCGCGGTACGGGATACTGCTTTACGGCGGCGAAAGGTACATCCGGTGCGGCGAAATGCAAAGAACGCAGGGTGACTTGCGACTATGTGATGGAGATGCTCAAGGCGAACTTCTGAAGTGCAGGTCGTTATTTGCTAATAAAGTGCTCAATAATTGAAATTGTGTTAAGCTGCCGACATCCACTCGAGTGCCAGTCTGATTGCCACAACTCGGTTACGCAGTTTACGTAGCACTAGTACACTTGTAAAAAAGTCTAGTAGTAGTAGTAAGAAGTTTTTTGAGAGAAGAGTGGCCTTGTAGGACCGTCGATGCAGTGGGACCTTATTCGCAGGCCCCAATCTTGGCCAGCACTTCCTGCCCACGGGCCGCTAGGTCCGCGTGGACGTTACTGAGGGGCTTGACCGAAGGATCTCTCATCGCTCTTTGGAGTTGGGGGGCGGGTCGGGCTCGGGCGGTTGCATTTCTTTTCTGTTGCGTCCTGGCTCGACAGGAAAGATAGCGCAACGGTTTGCGAACCATTCGTGATTGTAGAACCGGTGCGCGATCTCGTTACAGAAGAATAATATTATACCAACTGCTGAATAAATAGAATTGCGGCGTTTAATACAGAGAAACTAAACAGCAAGGAAGCAGATAACTAACTAAAGGAAGAATGGAACGCTGGTGTAGGAAAACCAGACAGCCGAATATAACGTACGACATCTACCACCGGTAAAATTTAATCGGTAAATTTTAATCGGTCAAATTTAAGTTGAGCCTGCCATGGAGAGTAGCAAAAAAATTTCAGAATAGTATAACATAGATAGATTAGCTTTTTTGCTACAGTGACGCACGTCGTCACCGCTATGCAAAGGGGATACAATATAAATCTGATCAATTAATCAAGGCAAGGAGACACAGGAAATGAATAGCGGTTACCAGGGACATTGGTGTCTTCGGCATCGAAGTGCCCTTGACGCTTCCCACAAGGAAATGCTACTTGTATACATCTGACAATCACCAACAAAATTGTCACGTAAAAGCAAACGCTGAAGCAACTGTACGTTAGCTGAGCCAGCGAACACTCTCTTTTCCAGTGAGGCATATTCGCGTAGCAGTGATAGGGGGGCTCGGGAAAGTACATAACTACGCGCGAGAAATCTTACACAGCGTGTGATTGACGCACACGTGCTCTGGTTGGGCGAAATGAAGTTGACCATACGCAAGCTGACCATACACAAGGAGTAAAAGTAGGGATTATGATTTACCATAGAATTTCATGAGTGTTTAAAACCCCTGATAGATTGCAACTATGTGAGGACACAAATGATTTATAGTCAAATAGGTCAGGAACAAACGTTGCAGCTACCAACTATAAGGTTGGAGCCTATGGCCTTGGAGCAATTCAAGCCATTGCCGATTCGATCATGCTGCAACCCCATTCAACTGACCAAATTACCATCCGCACGGATAGTCAATCTGCCCTCAGAGAATTCGCAACTAACTCCTTACCTGCGCACATTCATCACGAGCTGACATGCTACATGGCAGCCCACAGTCACCTGCACGTATTTCTAGAATGGGTCCCCGGACACCAGGGAATTGTAGGGAATGAAAGGGCTCATGCCCTTGCTCGTGCAAATCGAAACCCGAGCGACCCTCAACCCTGGCCCTAGGACTACAGCCCCAAGGAAGAACGCGCCGCCCATCGCAAGGCCCGGAGGCAACAGCTGAAGGACCTTCGCAGATCCCGCCGTAATCTTCCTCCTCCCACTTCTGACCTCACACGCCGCGAAGGCACTTACATCCGCCAGGCTCAGACTCTCTCCCTCCCTTGTGACCTCTTTCTTCACTATATCATGAGTTCATGACCCGAGATGGCTCGCCCCACTGTCAGGTGTGTGGTGCCTATCCCGACGTTAAACAAACCTACTGGACTTGTCCTCGCGCCAGGCGATCACCTCACTTTCTTCATCCACACCTTTTACCATCCCACATTCCATACTCATGGGAAAACTGGGCCGCTCCTCCGCCTGATCTTCGCCCCTTCCTTTGGCCTCGCCTCGCCCGGCACATTGCCCACGTGCGGGGCCCTGACACCTGCGAAATTCCCACCTGAACGTCTTCCAGGCCCACCAGAACCACATTTTCGGCAGCCCGGACATGGGCCGCTTTAAATAAAGTTTGATCTCTCCCTCTCTTGGAGCAAACCGCCTGTCTCTGTGGATGAGGAGATAGAGCTCAGAAAGCAATGTGGCGTTTCTTTTTTTTAAAAGCAACGCTTTGCAAATTTCGTTGAGTGGTTCCGCCATCGCGGTAGACTTAACCTTCGTTTGACCGCAGCTGTGCCGTACCCTCAGCAACGCATCACGTGACCTATCGGGCCGAGCTCCGCCGAAGGCCGCGTTCGACCTATCAAGGAAAAAAAATGTGGTTGATGCCTCTTTCATAGAAATCAGTAAAAACACGAAAGTGAACTGTTCGTTCACAGGAGCATTTAAATGTTTATTGTGCATGCATATGAACTTGCACATCTCTATTTATATCACGTCGGTATGGCACCGTTAGATACATCAACATTAGACACTGGATTGTACGCGACGGAACATTGTGCAAATCCGACTGAAATCACAGCCCACTGAAAACCGTTCGAACGAAACCGAACCGAAGCCGAAACCGAAAGCAGTAGGTGGCGGAAGATGTGTCAATTCACCCGCGTCCCGCGTACACAAAGACGCTGGCATCGAGGCACCAACTGTCGGTGCTCATTAGCGTCATGATAAACTACTTTGCTTTGCCTCTCCTAGACGGCGGCGCCATCTAAATGAACAAGGTAGTGGGAAAGATATAAGGCTCGTTCGTTGGCCTATTTGCGAGGGAATTCATAGTGCAGTTAGCACAGCGCTGCGTACCTCCCGTTGCAGCGAGAAAATTCCTGGCTCGAATCCGGGCGGAGCTGCGTGAATGGAACTTTCTCTGGCGATGTCATTTCCGTGACGGATATGACGCGGGTGAGATCTTGGCGTACCCGCGCATAAAACATTTTCGTGTTAAAAAATGGCCGTGTTCGCTCCGCCACCGCTGCCGGCTTTGCTCATGGGCTCTCCACAGTTGGTTCACACCTGAACACGTCACTCGCCGCGTGCTTGTGAGTTTAGCCATGAAGAGGGCGAGGCCTGAGGGGCGAGGTCTTCTCTGAGCGTTGCGCGGGAGTTGGAGGATTTGAGCTGTCGTCGGCAAGCGATGACTCGCCACCCCGGTGATATCGCCTGGCGAGCTGTACGGGTCGGAGAATGCCGGAAGCAGGCCTCCAACCGTAGACAAAGGCAGGTTTCGGACCAATAGTATCATCATCATCATCATCATCTCATCATCATCATCATCACCACCACCACCACATCCTATCTACGCCCACTGAACGACAAAGGCCTCTCCCATTAATTTCCAATTATCCCGGTCCTCTGCTAACTGCGACCAATTTATCCCCGCAAACTTATTGATCTCATTTGATCATCTAACTTTCTACCGCGCCCTGCCACGCTTGCCTTTTCTAGGGATCCACTCTGTTACCCTTAATGACCAGCGGTTATCCTGCCTGCGCAATAAATGCCCTGCCCACGTTCATTTCTTGTTCTTAATTTCCACCAGTATGTCCTTAACACGCGTTTGTTCCCTGACCCACTCTGCTCTCTTCCTGTCCCTTAATGTTACACCTATCATTTTCCGCTCCATTGCCCTCTGAGTCGTTCTCAATTTAAGTTGAACCCTCTTAGTGAGCCTCCAAGTTTCTGCCCCGTAGGTGAGTACCGGTAAGATGCAGCTGTCATACACTTTCTTTTTCAATGACAATGGTAGGCTGCAATTCGTTATCTGAGAATGCCTGACGAATGCACTCCACCCCATTCTTATCCTTCTAATTATCTCTGCCTAGTGGTTGGAATGCGGGGTAAGCACTTGGCCTAAGTAGATATATTCGCTTACCACTTCCACTTCCTCGCCACCTATCTCAAACCGCTCTGCTGTCCCGAGGTTATTGATCATTACTTTAGTTATCTGCATATTATTTTCAGGCCCACGGTTCTACTCTGTTCGCCCAGTGCGGAAAGCATGCTTTGCAATTGGTCCCTCGAGTTACTTAGCAAGGCAACGTCATCCCAATCCAATGTTCTGAATACTTCTTTTAAACATGCTGTGAATAACATTGGAGAGATTGTGTCTCTTTTTCCTGACGCCCGTCCTTATAGGTATTTTATTGACAATGAGTACGCCAATTAACCGACGGCCCTCAGTCTCCAGTGGCTGCGAAGAAACTGACCACGGCGGCGGTCAGACCTCTGACGCAGCAGACGATACTAATAATCCCTGGAGCCGGATAGGCCGCCATTGGAATCGGAACCTTTAACGTTAACACAACAACTTTATATGGCGAAGCGAGTCTACAGGTGTTGTTCGGGGAATTAGAGGGCATTAAATGGGATGTCACAGGGCTTAGTGAGGTTAGGAGGACAGGTGAAGCCTTTAGAGTGCTTAAAAATAGACACGTCCTATGTTACCATGGTCTAGTAGATAGAAGAGAACTGGGAGGGGGATTTATACTCAATAAAAGCATAGCTGGAAACATAGACGAATACTATAGCATTAACGAAAGGGCAGAAAGTCTCGCAATTAGGCTCAATAAGAGGTACAAACTCAAGGTGGTACAGGGCTACGCCCCCCCCCCTCATCAAGCCACGAGGACCAGCTAGTTGAACGCTTCTATGAAGATGTGGAATAGGCAATGGCGAAAGTAAAAACGCAGTATACCGTAGTTATCGGAGACTTCAATGCTAAAGTAGGCAAGAAACAGGCTGGAGACAAGGCGGTTGGGAACTATGGTCTTGGCTGTAGAAATAGAAGGGGGGACCTACTAGTCGATTTCTCAGAATGGAATAATCTACGCATCATGAATACCTTCTTCTGTAAACGGGAGAACCGGAAGTGGAAGTGGTGAACGCTGGTGACGTGCCGGAAGTGGAAGTGTTTGTAAGGGTAAGGTGTAGTGACCACGGTGTGGTAAGATCTCGAATTATTCTAGATTTGAAGAGCGACCGTAACAATGTGCTAACAGTAAGACGTAAAGTTGAAAAATTCAAGATCGTGCTGCAGAACCGATATTCAGCTCTTACCGAGAGAGAGAGACAGAGAATAAAAGTTTATTTAAATCAACAGGGGGGATTGTGCTGAAGCTTGAAGGAGGCGTCCTCAGTCCAGGATGCCTTGAGCGCGGGCAGCATCGACAGCCCTTTGATCCAGCCGAAGCTGGTCGTCCAGGCTGGTGTTTGCCAAGGCGCTCTCCCAAAGCTCGACAGTGCAAAGTTGCAGGTTGGGAGGAATCAGTGGAGATTGGTCACATCCGCCGACCATAGTGGCGTAGCGTTCCGGGTTCTCCGCAAAATCGGCAAAGCGGGGAGTTCTGTCGGTCGAAAAGGTGAAGCCGGATAGGATGGGGTAATGTATTAGTCTGGAGAGCACGTAAAATACGTTCGTGCTTTCGGGGTAGAGATTTGTGTGGGGGAGCGAGTGTCTGACGCGACAGCCTGTAGTGCTGCGTGATCTCGGTGTAAGAGGTCAAGGGCTGCATGCGCTCGGGTTCGGCAACGCTACTCTCGGGGCACGCTCGGTGGGTCAATTCTCGAGCGATGGCGTCCGCCGCCTCGTTTCCAGAGATACCGTGATGTGCGGGAGCCCACACAATCCTGATTAGCCTCTTCAGGGGCTGCTGCTGAATGATGCGTAGAGTTGTTGTATGAAGGCGTCCCCTAGCGACATTCCGACAGGCCTGCTGCAAGTCGGTGACAATGACCGCTGGCATTAGTTTGTACGACGGCGAGGGCGATTGCAACTTCCTCTGCTTGTATAGTATTGTCGCCGGCAAGTGAGAGGCTGCAACGGGGCTTGTTTTCGACGACTACGGTGGAAACTGCCGCGGACCTACCCGGATAAGCTGTTGTTGGTTGATTGCCATAGATCTTGTATATGGCTTTTGCTCTGGCTTCCCTCCTGTCGACGTGGTACACGGGGTGCATATTACGGGGCAGGGGGTTTACCGTGATGCTTTTTACGGACTTCGTGCGGTAGGTTTTCCCGTGAGTGCAGGCGGGTGGTCGAGTGGAGCCGAGAGCCTCAGGCGTGAGAGGATCGCCCGTCCCCGTTTCCGTAACCGCCAGCCTCGCTCTTTGGTTGGTTAGATGAGCCTCAATTAGCTCCTCGGCAGTGTTGTGAATACCGAGCCGAAGAAGTCTTTCGGTGGAGGTGGAGACCCGAAGTCCGAGTGCTTGTTTATAGGCCTTGCGGATCATCGTGTTGACCTTCTGTGTCTCGGTGATGTTGAGCAGAGCGTATGGCAACACGTATATAATCCTCGACACGACAAATGCCTGGACGAGCCGAAGCAGGTCCACTTCTCCCATGCCAAGGGTTTTCGTGGCGATCCGGCGTATCATGTGAGTCACCTGATCGGTCATTGTCTTGAGTTTGGCAATGAGTAGTGAGTTGGTCTTGTTTGCTTGAAAGGTCATTCCGAGAACCTTTATATGCTGAGGTGGAGTGATGGTGTGTCCATCCAACTTGAGGCAGATGGTGGGTGTGCCGGGGATATGTTTCTGGCGTGGCGAAACGACTAGCAATTTCGATTTTTGCGGAGCGCAGCAGAGGCCGCATGACTTCGCATATTCGCTTACCACATCCGCTGCTTCTTGCAAGCAATCCTGCATTGCCCCAATTTACCCTGTGGACGTCCAGATGGTAATGTTATCCGCGTATAGGCCATGCCTGATCCCCGGGATGTTGTTGAGGAGAGGCGGAAGCCCAACGAGGGCAACGTTAAACAGCAGGGGAGAGAGCACTGCTCCCTGAGGCGTACCGCAACCTCCCAGGAGGAATGGTTTTGTGGAGGTATCACCCATTTTTATGATAGCTTTCCTGTCGGAAAGAAAGTCCCTCACGTATCTGTATGTGCGCCCGCCGCATCCAAGTGCGTTGAGGTTCTGCAGGATCTTTGTGTGCCGCACATTGTCAAAAGCACCCTTGAGGTCAAGTCCCAGGATGGCCGTTGGGGCTATGTGGGTAGCTGGTATCATGACTTCTTCCTTAAGCTAGAGGAGGATATCTTGGGCTGAGATGTGAGGACGGAACCCCACCATCGTTGTTGGAACTAGGCCGGGAGTCTTCAAGATAGGGTTGCAAGCGGTTAAGAATTACATGCTCGAGTACCTTGCGGACGCACGACGTGAGGGATATTGGCCTTAAATTCTCAGTAGATAGTTGTTTCCCCGGTTTTGGTATAAAGCGAACCTCCGCAGTTTTCCATTCCTCTGGTAGTATACCTTCCCTCCACACGTTGTTGAGGTATGCTGTAAGTTCAATTATTGAATTGTCATCGAGGTTAATGAGCGCCTTGTTGGTAACCTGGTCAATGTCAGGGGCAGTGTGGCGCCTCAGAGCGTGAATGGCCGCGGTTACCTTGTGAATATGGATGTTTTGATCTAGCAACTCGTTGGGTTCGCCGGTGTAAGGTGGAAGTGCTTTGTTGGGTTGATCAGGGAAATACCGTATCTTTAAGGCAGCAAGGAGTTGCTTGTCTCCACCGGGGAATGTGTAAATTATTCGAGCCATGTTCTTGTTGGACTCCGTCTTACAGGCCACCGGATAAATGAGGTATCGAAGCAATTTCCATGTCTTAGAAGTGCTGAGCGTGCCCCTTAACCCGTCGCAAATCGTTAGCCAGTTCTCGCGACTTAACTGGCTGGCGTAATCAGCAGCTTGTTTTGTGAGCTCTGCTATGTGTTTCTTGAGTTTCTTATTGAGACGTTGGCGCTTCCATCGTTTCAAGAGGCCTCGCCAGGCTTCCCACATGTGCAGTAGCGCGCGTCCACGCTGGGAGTCGAGGAAGTGGTACGAATGTTTTGGGTGTGTAACTTAACGTCCTGGTTCAGTTGCGGGATCCATTCTTGCACTGTCAAAATGGTATTCTCAGATCTCTGTCGGCGTTCTTCTCGAAATTTGGACCAATCCGTGAGCTTTGCAGTGCCAGTAGTAGTTTTGTAATCTTACCGAGGAAGCAAAGTTTACGACACATTAAGCTAGCGACAATCTTGCACGCATTATCACGGAGTGTGCAGCAGAAGTTGGGGGCACGATGGCTAGAGAGGATACTGGTAAACGTTCCCAGGAGATGAAAGATCTAATTAGGAAACGACAAACCATGACAATCTCCACCCCAGCTGACAGAATAAAACTAGTGGAGCTTTCGAAGACAGCTGACATACGGAAGTATAATATGGAGAGGATCGAATATGTTGTAAAGAACGGAAGCAGCCTGAAAGCAGTGAAAAGGCGTCTAGGCGTGGGGAAAATCAGATGTATGCAGTTAAAGACAAGCGAAGGCAATGTCATCACAAATAGGGATAAAATAGTCATAGTAGCCGAGGAGTTCTATAGAGATCTGTACAGTAGCCCAGACATCCAGGATAGTGCCGAACAAGAACGCAGTTCAGAGGAGATAGACACACCACCAGTAACGACAGAAGAAGTAAGGAAGGCTTTGAAAGAAATGAAAGGGGACAAAGCACCTGGTGAGGATCAGATAACAGCAGACCTCTTGAAGGATGGCGGAGAAATTGTACTAGTAAAACTGGAAAACCTGTACACGCAATGCGCAATGACGACGAGTGTACCGGAATCTTAGGAGAACGCGAATATATTCCTAATCCATAAGAAAGGTGACATGAAGGACCTTGAAAAACTACAGGCCGATCAGATTACTGTCAGTCGTCTACAAGGTACTTACCAAGGTAATCGCTAACAGAATTTCTGCACCTTAAGTTTCAGTCAACCAGGGTTACGTAAAGGCTATTCAACAATGGACCATATTTATACGATCAATCAGGCGATAGAGAAGTGCGCGGAGTATACTGAACCCCTATACATAGCCATAGATTATAAGAAAGCATTTGACTCGGGCGAAACCTCAGCAGTCATTCAGGCATTACGGAACAAGGGTGTAGACGATCATTATGTAAGAATACTAGAGGATATCTACAATGGGTTCACAACTACCATCCTCCTCCACTAGGATAATAGTATTATAATTACAGCTAAATCAAAGGTTAACCACGTGAAACCAAGACAACCGGGCTAAGCGAAGCTTTTGCTTCACATATCCATGGTTAGCTGAGCTGAGCGAGCCGCAGCCTTTTTTTAATCAAGGCACAGCCAGTCCTTCAATAGCTTGTGAACTTCCGCAGCTGAGAAAGACTGACAAATGGTTGCTTCTAACAACGGATTACTTAAGCTTGAGCTCTGGCCGTTCCAAACGCGAACAGGAAACTCCGCTCAGAGAACTATAGAAAGGGGGGACATATACTAGGCCACGAAATGTGAGGAAAATTGGCGAGGAGGGAATGAGCCCTCAAGCAGGTGCTTGGGAGGGCGCGCCTCGAGAAAAAGAACGCTTCCCGTGCTATGAATCGAACCTGGGACCATCGCGTTATTATGAAAACTGACGTCTATCCGTTCGCGCTATATATCATCGCATTCGGGAAGCTCAGCGTTTCCTTTTGGTTCTTAGCTCGCGTGTTGGCTTTGGGCTTTGGCTCAGTTGAAGGGAAGTCTGACTTCAAACTTTGGAACCACTTTGGATTTTGGACTTTAGAAAGGTGGATTGTGGACTTTGATTTACCTCAGTTTGCAACGATAAATCTTCGCTTTTTAGCCATCTTTCTCTTAAGAAAGGGGCAGAGCTAAGAAAAGCCAAGTTGGTGATTGTGCATAGCACTAGGGCCGCTGTTTCCTCAGTCTTCGGATCTCAGTTGCGAAGGTGGACGAATTTTTTGTTTCTGAATTTATCGCTACGCAATTATTAGACGGAATTCGCTCTTCGCTTGGAATCAGCTACGCATCAATCAACCCCTATTCCCACACGCTGCCCCTCAAATAGAGCCGTATTTCTGTCAGGGTATTCTATGCGCGGATTACCTGAAGGACGCGGGCTGTCGGCCTCTCATGTCATCCTATTCACTTGTGGTCATGGTACTAAAATACCGGGACCTTCGTTTTCGAATGCCTAGCGCTACAACATAACGCGTACTAAACGTGTATAATGGATAAAACGATTCAAAATAAACTAACATGATTTAAAGATTTGTGTAACGCTCCCTGTCCACTTCAGCAATTGTGAAGCACAAGCATGAAGATGTTTGTAGACGGGCTATAATTTGTGTTACACTCAACTACCTACCGGCTCTTGACGCTAGACCTGACCAGGTCGGGTGGTCAGTCAAAGGAAAAGGCAGTTACCTGGTGGCAAGACCTCGTTGATCCCCGATATAATAAATTTTATTCTCACATTAAGTCATACGTGTCAGCAGGTCTTTTTTCTGGATTGGCAAGACCAATTCATCCTTCCATGGAGCTCTGTCAGCTCGAGATTGGCTCGATTCAGCGCTCGTGTGGGTCAAGTACTCTTCCCTGTGTCCGTGTGTAAACCGCGCTGTCTTCTCCTAATCATGTTAAACCAACACGCCCAGTTAGCCACGTTAGTGCATTTCAGAGATTGGCTCCTTTCCTTTCATGAGATTACGTCTCATTACCGCCTCTCCTGCCGTCTACCGCCCCCTGCACACCCGGCGCTCTCTCACACCGAAGAACGCCTATGGCGCATAGTGCAAACGTACACTCTTCGTTGCCTCTGCAGCCTGCACCGCATGTACCCCGGTCTGTATGCTTCACCTCACTGCCCAGCTTGTAGATGGTCCCAACCATGGATCTCCTCCCCTGCCAGTGCCACCGCAACCCATTCCCCACAAATCGAGACGGTGAGCACTGGGCGAGTGTGTTGGGCAGCTCGGATTCGGTGGTGCAAGATGCCATCGTCGCCCGGGCTGCCAAAGTCACCGGGGACCTTCCTCCCTCGGTCACCACCCCTTCCCCGAATTAGCCCTTGCGGCAATAATAGTTTTGTCTCTCTCTCTCTCTCTCTCTCTCTCTCTCTCTCTCTCTCTCTCTCTGCGCGCGCTCTGCCGCGCCTGCCCCGCAGGGGGGGAAGGGGGGGGGTAGCTTGCCACGCCTGAACACAATTTCAAGTGTTCTAGCGCTGCGCGGTGTGCGGGAGCAGGTAGATGATGATGAGTACCCGGGGCAGGCTCTGCTTCGCTACTTCTTGGGTACTGCTCGCTTATTGAGTTATGATGAGCCCGTTACCGGAACTACAGCCGTGCAACTCCAGGCTTTTCACAGGTGCGTTGCTAAAACACTTAGAGGCTTTCAGTCGGGTAACTCAGATTTGGATATTAGAGCCTCATATGCGACTGATATATGAGAGAAATTGGCTATTGGGCGATTGGATGATCGGCAATAAGAGAAGTTTCGCGGGGCCCGCTCTCAACAGTTAACGTCAGCGGTGCTTCCTGCATACGTTCGCGATTTCGGGTGGCTGCGTGGCTGGAGAGCGCGGCCGACCTGTGACCGCCTCGCAGCATTTGGTGTGGTACGCTCTGCCCGGTGCCCGCAATGTGGACGCACAGAGACTCTGGACATGCTTTTTGAAATGTCGTGTGGCCGCTACATTCTGGGGTTTACTACGCAGAATATTTCAGGTTGGAGCCCACACGAAATCGAAAGATCCATTCGTCAGCTTTCTGCTGTGTGTGAGTGCCTTTGTTGTGTGGCGCCCGCGAGGTGTAGCCGCCTTGCAGGCACTGCCGCAGCATTCCATGTATCCCCTGTTGTGGCGTGTTCGTAAAATGGCGATAGAGCCCCTGCAGCATGAGCTGGTGGCGTTGGTGGAAGAATCTTTCTCATTCGTTGGTAGACCCGCTTCATCAAGTTCGCCAGTAACACCGTGTAATGGTGTATCGTGCCTTATTAATAAGGTGTAACAGTTGCGTGGTGTCTACGGAAGGGAGTTGTATGTTTAGACGCCAAGGCGCAGTTTAGGCAGCCTGGCTGAGCCTATTTCTATGTAAGGACATAGACATGAGTACAGAGTAGAACTGATGAGTGTGAACTGTTGTGGCTTTTATGTTGACTCCCATGCGTGAACTCTGGTGTCTGGACCTTGTGCAGTGGACATTATTGAAAAGAGCCTTCGGTGCGGTTGACCCTGTATTTTGTGAACTTGTGAGATGTTCACTTCGTTTCCTCTGTAGCACATTGCGTATATCCTGTGCCCTGTCGACCCATGTAGTAGCTAACTACAGCGAGTCATAGCCGTAACTAGTTTTCATAAATTTTCTTTTCGGGTGGTCGTGCTTTGCGGGAAAGGAAAAGGAAAGTAAGTGTACTGGGGATATTTTTGAGCTCGGTAGGGAGCTCGCGTGCATACAATACCCGGTGCGGGGGAAGGGAAGTAGAGGAATAAAGTAGACAGCGAGAGGGAAAAGTATGAATAGAGGATAAAGAATAAGAGGTATGGTCCGGGTATGGATATGGCCGGGTAAGAGATTTAGCTGTCAGTACGGGCCACACCAGTGAGTCACTGCAGTCCGGGCTACAGCCGCTGCGTGAGGCCGGTCGTCTCCAGGTAATGGAGCAGATGGGCGAAGACTTCCCGTTGGGTTGCCGCAGGCCCCTTCGGGAACAGAAGATCCTGCACGCCGGCGCTGGAAAGGCCTCGACGCAGGAGCGCTCTTGGAGTTCTGCTCTCGGCGCCACGTGGTGGGGGCAGAAGCAGATTAGGGGCTCCAGAGTATCCGTATCCGAACAGTCCGCACATGTAGGGGAGTCCTTGAGCCCGTGTCGTTGCAGGCGCTCCGCCACATTGCAGCAGTCGAGCCGCATGCGAAGCAGCAGGCAGTGGGCGTCCCTGCTGATGCGTGCAAGCAGCGGCCGCGGCGCAAGGCCCCTGACACTCCGGGAGTCGGGGTGCATAGTTGACCACCGAGGACGATCATCCAGGGCGGGCACTGCACTGCGCTCGCGTTGACCCCTGCCACTATCCCAAGCTGGGGGAGATGGGGCATGCAAATTGCTTGAATCCGGTTCAACGCAAGAGAGGGCGCCACCGCCTCAGCAAGCGCGTGATTCCTCCTCCCACCGGCGCTTCTCCGGCGCGTCAGCGCGCTCCGTGTGGAAAGAGAGACTTACAATCTTTGAATAGAATGATACACTGCATGCTTCGCCACTCTCCAGGTTTAACCTTAGTGGAGATCGCCCGGGATTTTTATTGCGTTCCATTCTCGGTTGAAATGGAATCGGCCACCAGGGGGCCACTGGGAGTAAGTCGTGCCTCGCATGGGCTTCACACCAAATCCTTTCTCGGTGGCGTATTTAGCTTCTACACCTAAATTTCCATGTGTGAAATCTCATAGCACTCCCCGTCGACGATCTATCAAGCCTCCACTACGTCACCCCAGCGGTTGCACCTTGGGAGCGCTCCAATGTTTATATCGACCCTGCGCCTCGGCTAAGCCTACCGCCTGTTCGATTTCACCGACTTCCCCCCGCGACACTGTAGGCTTGTCGGGGAAACCAAGGCCCGGTTCCTCTCGATAGCCATGGACGCCGTCGCAGAGAAAGGTGAGGACATCGCGCATAGAGGCATTGCTCCCGAAAAGAGCTGGCTGGAGTGCTCCCGGCACCACGGCAATCGGACCCTGCAATCCTTTCGTGGAGATGCCGCGCAAGTAACCACCAGGTCAAGACGCCTTCTAGTCGCCCTCTATCACGCACACTACCACGCCTGCCTGCTCTTGCACGAGAGCACATCAAGATTATTTTTCGGCCCTACGGGGGCATGAACGTTGCAACGGGCTCCGCCAACCTCCGAGACGTTATTCTTAGCGCTGTTAATATCTCTACGGCCGAAGAATCGGCAGACACCTACCGCCTTGAGTCCGAGGAGAGCATTCTCGTGTTCAGTACGCCCAATATAACCAGGGCAGGCCAATACAATGCAACCACGGCAATTCAAATCGACCCGCGGGATTTCTCCTTATGTTGCCACCCCCGAAGGTACCTCGAAAGGAGACGTACATGGCATACCCGCCTGCGATAGGCCGGAAGCAATGACAGCCAGTCTCGCCACACCAACCAACCCCAAAACCCTCCAGGCGCACCGCATAGGCTCTACCAGCACCGCCATAATCGTCCTCGACGGCTACAAGGTACTTTCATACATTCATAACCATGGTACCGAATACCGATGCTACATCCATCGTCAGAAGATGGAGGCACGCCACACCTGTTGTGATAAAGGAAATCACGCCGATGTTTGCCCACGTTCCAACCCTGCGCGCTGCAGACGATGTGAGGACCATCTCGTCGAAAACTACCCACCCCCACGTGTGAACCAAGATGCAAGCTGTGCGGCGGGGCATATCCTCTGGGATATCATTTATACGAGCAACGCTTTTAAGGCGACACCTCTCCGTAGAAAGACCACTAGTCTCCGCAAACGATGGCGAGAAGATAGCGCATGCACTGTCATCATTGCCAAAAGCCACCACTCAGACTCCACCTGCTTCCCATGAACAGCCTCCACGTGCCTCCTAAGAGCGACGTCCCTCTTCAGGCTCTTCAGCAGCCACACCAGGGGATACCGCTCAAGAGAAGAAAAAGGCATTCCCGACCATCCAAGTCGATAAACTGGGCAGCAGCGGGAGCCTCCAGGTAATCTCCGCCATCAAATGAATTAGTTGAGTTAATGCAGTTACTCAATAAGGTTCTCGAAGAAAATGAGAAACTTAAATACAAAATCAGACAACTGAAAACATCTCCTCCACCACCCCATGAATCCGAGAACTCAGCAGTCGTGGACTGTCATAACCCGCATTATACCCACTAAACCCCTCTTAACCCTCCCCCAAGTAGTTTTTCTACACCCTACATCACCAAGCAAGAAGTAGAGCATAGTATTCAAAACATCACAGTAACTATCCGCTCCATCCTACCTCAATACTATTATGATCCATTTATCAATCTCGTGACGAAACTGAGCTTCGAGGTAGCTGCATTAGAAGAGCGGTTATTGAAAGTAGAGTAACGGCCTACAACCAAAAAAGCTTACAAGCCTTACGACAGGCCGTCCACATCCCAAACCACAGATCATGGTAACTCCTAATTATACCATTTGGGAATGGAATTGTCGTGGGTACCGATGTAACCGCGGTCACCTACAACAAACAATCGATAATGAAGTTCTAGGTCCTCCCCTAGATGTCGTGTGCCTTCAGGAGACAGGTGTCGTTGCCAAACTATCGCGATATAAATCCTCCCAGGACTCACAACCCAATCCTACAGAAGCGACTATTTTGGTTTAACGCGATATCCCTGTTGTACAACACACTCTAGAAAGTCAGATAGACTATGTTTTTGTGGAAATCTTCCGTCCAGAATAAACGCCTTCAGTGTCTTCATTCTCAATGTTTACAGCAGCCATCGCTCTCATAGGCGTCGTTTTCACTGTCGCAGATCATTATGGGAAGCAGCACAGCAGGAACGAATTACCCTCTTCACGGGCCCCGCGTGCCCAAGCAGGCTGGGCAACAGAGTTAGCCTCGGCACTACCCCGCTTACCTTGAGCAGATAAGTCAACCCCCAACCACTTTGGGTAAACATCCAACAGGGTCTACGCAGTGAC
This sequence comes from Haemaphysalis longicornis, assembly GCA_013339765.2. Taxonomy (NCBI): domain Eukaryota; kingdom Metazoa; phylum Arthropoda; class Arachnida; order Ixodida; family Ixodidae; genus Haemaphysalis; species Haemaphysalis longicornis. The sequence continues at coordinate 69,936,835 of CM023453.1, forward strand.
CACAAAATGCTTCACGTCACAGTCCCCCTTAAACACATGTCCCGGCAAGTGAAATCTGCCACCATCGTATCGTCGATTGGGAAGCCTTTAGACATACCGCACAATCTCCTCGTCTCACTAGGGACACCATTTCTGAGTGGGAGCACGGTCTGCTCAATCGCATTAAATCGGCCACACGTGAATTAGAAATCGATGCGGACCTTCCCCAGCCAGATTCACGCCTCGCTCATATGTGGCAAGCTAAAACTAGCATACACAAATGCCTCTCACAACATATACACAACCGGAACCTCCCAAGAACAATCGCTCGCCTCAATCGAGAACTAGAAAATCATTTTTTAAAATTTCTGGCTCAAAATTGTGAGGCCACACCCGAGACTATTAACGCCAATTTCAATTTCAAAAAGAAAACGTGGAACATCTCCCGCCATCTAATTGACCCCAGTACCACCAAAACAGCTCACTTACAATCCATAGCACTCCTAATTCACAACTTTGAAGGATCGGAGCAAGATCTTCTGAACTACATTACTAAGAATTATGTGCAACCGAGCCCACCTATTCAGCACCCCTCATGCACGGGCAACTCCAACGACGAATTGGATGCCCCCATAACTGAGGTCGAGGTAAGGGCGGCCATACAGAGGCTGAACACCAGATCGGCCCCTGGACAAGATCTCGTAACCAATAAAATTTTACATAACCTGGACGAATTATCACAGAAGGAAGTCACGCTACCCTTCAGCCAGTGCTGGGAGTCTGATTCTATTCTAGAACGGGGGAGTACTGTCGAAACGATCCCAATTTCTAAACCCGGCAAACGTCCACACGTAGATCACCTTCGTCCAATCTCCCTGACGTCGTGTTTGGGTAAACTCTTCGGACATGTTATCCTTTCCCCACTGACTACTTTTGCCTAACGTACACATCTCTTTCCACCCTCCATTTTTCGCTTTTGCGTTCACTTGTTTAATCAGGTTTAACCCCACCATCCTATTATTGACCCGGATTTTGCTCCTGTGCGGACAGCCAAGGATATACTCCGCTTCCACCTTACACGAGCATTTGACACCATCTCCCATTCAGCACTTCTCACGGGCATAACGAACTCCCATTTGGGAGAACGCACTTACGACTGTATTTATTCTTTTCTACGGATAGAACGCTTACTCTGCGCTTGGGTCCCAGTAAAACGTCTCCTATCAGTTTAGGAGGCACTTGCACTCCAAAGGGCTCGAAGTTATCACCCTTTCTTTTTAATATCGCCATGAAAGACCTTCCTCCTTTACTATCGACCCTACGGGACCTCCACCATTCCCTTTACGCTGATTACATCGCCCTTTGGATCTCCAAGGGTGCGGACGGACACATTCGGGACACCCTTCACACAGCTACCCAAATAAATGAAACATACACATCTACCGCGGTCCATCCTGCTCCCACGAAAGTTCGAGATTTTCCTATTTCCACCCAACACATATGATCCCCACAAAATCTTGATAACCACCTAATTAGGCAGCATTATACCTACCGTCGACACCATCAGGGTACTTGGCTTGCGCCTGAAGCGACACAACCTGGACATTGTCCGAAAACTCGAACGTGGCGTGTACTAAAGTACCAGAATAATATCTCGAATAACTTCGAAGCATAAGGGTGTCAAGGAGGGCAACCTCATTCGGCTCATACAAGCATTTGTCCTGTCCCGAATAGCACACTCGACCCCCTTTCTAGCCATGAAACTAACTGAACGAACCAAAACTGACGGCATGATACGTAAATGTTTCAGGGTAGCCGTCAGACTCCCTCCAAAAAAAATTCCCCGCATTTCCCCGAGGGGAAGACTGTGAAAGTGCGAATGCACGAGTTGAATTTGCGCGGTTCGATAATGTTCGCGAAAGAGAGATCACACACACACACACACAACAACAAAGAAAGAAAGATGCATTTATTCACAGACACCTATTTGTGTTGTCGTTGTACTTGATTGCTAGAGCGGATCTCAGCTTTGAAATTTCGTGTCAGTACTCCTTTAAGCGGGTGCATTAGCCCTTCTCACACCCGATTCTTGGCCAATCCCCCACGTGGGTATGTGCCATGTCAGCGGCCAGGCAGCGCGCGCCCATCTCCCCCCGTTGCCAAGGAAGACGAGGAGATTCCTGGCCAATCCCCCACGTGGGTATGTGCCATGTCAGCGGCCAGGCAGCGCGCGCCCATCTCCCCCCGTTGCCAAGGAAGACGGGGAGCGCGCGCACCCGCAGCTGTTGCTATGCGGACGGCGGCGGACGCTTCAGGCTCGCTTAAGAAGTGCATTCGCACTTAAAACATCGAACGACAGCCTCCTTGCTCCGGGTGTCCAAACTATCTTGCCGCGATAGTCGATACTCAACGCACCGCCAAATTAAAAAGACTAAGAGTCACATGCTTTGGCACTTGCTTACTTCCTTAGGCCTTGTTCCACCCACCTCCAACTATCAGCAATTGGTACACATTCCCCGTCCATGCGCTAGACGATCCGAATCAAACCTCTTCCGCGAAACATGCACCCCGTACACAATGAGGATCGCAGATAGGCTCGCACGAAAGCAATTGAAAATTCGTACCCTCCAGGCTTCTCCACACTACAACACCGATGAAGCAACCTACCCTACAAGAGCGGCTGCTTTGGCCACGGTGGTTGACTCGACACAAGCCCCGCTCGCTTCTTCCTCCTTACTTAGGACATCCCCCACAGTTGGAGAAGAGATCGCCATCTCGTTGGCTATGACCCACAGTCCCCACCTTAAAACAACTCTTATCAGTGACTTTAAATCGGCCATCCTACATTTTCTTTACGCAAGAGTTCCCCCAGCAACTTCATCTGTCGTTTTGAAGGCACGGAACATCTGATTCCGCTCTTTCACTATCGTCTTGGCCCCCGCCCATGCCGCGCTACCTGGAAACTTAGCGCCCACGAAGCTGCTCGAGCTTTGGTTTTCCGAGGGCTCGATGGCGCAGCCAATGACAGTGAAACATTCACTCTAAGGGACAGGCTGCCCCCATGCGGGGACATCATCGTCCATTACCGTTTGGGGCCTACCCTACCATTTTCCCACCTCCTCACCCATCTCTATTCCTATCCTTGGCGGTCATCTATCGCCAGCTCCAGACCCGCTCCTTCCCCACCGCTCTCTTCATGTCTGCGATATTTCCCGGAATTTACATAGATGCATGATAATGTTCTGCCCGTCACGCATCGCTATCCCACATCATATGGGCCTGTGATAGCATCCTACTATCCAGGCACCGATCCCACCCCATTCTCCTTACCACCCACCACCGAGGAGCTCTGGAAGGCCGACCTGTGTGACCCAAACCCCCACTTTCAAAAAGACCGGGCCCGCTTCGCCGACGGCACCGGGCCCCTGCCCAAAAGGGGCACTGCTGCCCGACGTATTACGGTGAAGACGTCCCCGGCCTAATCGCCCCGGCTGTGGCCAAATAAAGTTATTCCGTCTGTCTGTCTGTATGTCGGTTGAAAAAGAATAGTGCATTGCGCCGGTCATGAAACCGCTGGAGCTAAGCCTCAAAACCCGATCCCTCACCTGTCCATAAAACGAGGCATCGTGGATTATTATTCTGCGAATGATTTTAAGTGCAGAGCACTTTAGGGTCCCGCCTTGCCGTCGTAGCTCGACCGCAGTCATGCTGTCGAGCCACCCCCGCAATCAGGCGGCGTAGGGACGTAACGGACCCAAGCAGGGCCCCATGGCGTAGCGAGCGGCGTAACGGACCCAAACCGGGACTTTTAAAAACAAACGCTTGATAGTCATAACCGTTCTAATCTCTGGAACCGCTGGCGCTTGTCATACATCTCACCCTTGTTTAGCGTAAAGAAAACTGCAGGTACATTTGAGGCAGAACCTGTGTAAATAACCGGCTGCCCCCGCGTACATTTATTTAGGAACGCCCGTTTGGTTGTTTTTTTGCCAAAGCAAGCAAAAATAGTGGCCGCCAAAAACGACGCGTTCAAAAATGCGCTGTAAGGCTCCCGCACGTGCGAGATGAAGCAAGCACAAAAAATTGCGCCCACCTCCCGCGAGGGGAACCCTGTAGTAGATGCGACGCATCGTGGGGTTCACTTGGTGTTTCCGTTGGATTGATTCTGAAATCGCGTGAAACGTGTCCGGGAACGCGTATGATTATTATGTTTGATTATTATTATGTTTTATTGGCCTATCTTGGTCAATCTCTCTAAGTGGCATGCTTGGGGCTTCGCTGTCGTAACGACCTTACTCCATCATTGTTGCTGTAAGTGGGAGCTTCTTTTCCTTTATTTCAAGTGTTAATCCTGCGTTGTATCAGTAGCATCTTTACGTAGTTTGAATGAGACAAGTATATAAGCGCGTTCGTAGCATTTGATTATGTCTCGGGTTTGTGGCGCAGTGGGAGAGCACCATGTACCTCGCGTTCCGCCGACAGGGTCGTGGGATCGAAAGCGGGCGTCCGCTAACTATTATTTCTTTTATAGTGTAGGGGGAGGGCTGTGGACGGACAACAACGCCGTAATGGAGGGACAAGGCGAGTGAATGAAGTGCAGTCGCATCTAAAAATTCGCCGCGTATCTGCATCATTTCGTTGCAAATGTCGTCAAAAGACGATAGTCTTTGTAGACATTTGCCAAGAAAATGCCCCCCTTTGCTTACCGCTCACCTCCGATGCTGTCCTGTTCCGTCGCGCTCATCTCAAGGTAAACACACTAAAGGTTTGCTCAAGGCGATTTGAATTTACCGCGTTCCACTGCTACAGGCGGGGTTCTTCGATGCCAGCGCTGCAGTACGGCGGAGATGCGCGTGAATCGAGGCGACCGACTTCGATGTTTATAGAGCCGCGTTGCCGTGTTCCACGTGCGTTCCAAGCAGAACGTGAAACCTATAGCTAGTGGAACCTTTCTTTGCTGTTGCCGCGTGATTTCTCATAAGCCGCCAGGAGGTGGCGCGGGCAACAGCAGGTGGACGCGTTGTTCTGCAGTGATGTAGAATATCATTTGCTCTCGAAAAACTAAGCATCCAGGAATGTTTTAATAAAGAACACTGTAAATACCCCTTGTGTACTAGTTTCCTGTCTTATATTTGCGTAATGTCTTGTTCTTGTTCAACAAAGTTGACAAGTATGAACATATAAACCGGGCTTAGACGTTTACATTTGGCTGTGAGTATGTAAGACTATTGCTTAGTAAGCATTTTACTTCGGCCGGGTGGCTGAGTCGAGTTGCAGACAGACAGACGGAGAGACAGACAGACATACAGACGGACAAAATTCTTCTCGGTTTGAGTAAGCCTCTTCGTTTTAAATAATCGTCTTTAAAAGAACAGAACTCCCGCTCGTGCTGTTCATGGCAGAGACCACGCCAGCTCTTCGAAGGCGGTAAATTTGAATTGCATTGGGGAAAACATCTGTTTTATTCAACAAGAGAGGAGTGAGATGCAGAGGGTAAGGTCGTGAGAGGCGGTAGCAATGAGCGGACAACAGCACTGCAGCCCGTCTGGCGGATTAGTCACTTCTCTGCACGTCCGACTGCTTTGGCGCTGGGTGGAACTGCTTTAATTTTTGAAACCAATTGGTTGCGCAAGAAGAAATAAATGAATTTCGGCAACTGCGCGAACACTGCCTAGCTACTCTACTGCTTGTTCGGCTATATATAGAGTACCGCTCACTACAGACTGTAATCCGTTATTGTATTAAAAATATGTTCTATTTAACGCGCATCCACTGCATTGAGACCACGATCACTAACGGGTACTTTTGTTTTGATAGCCGTAGTCCCAAGCCATAGCCATAGCCGCGGCCAGTACCGCGTACTTTGACAACCACTGCCGACGAGAAGTGCTTGTGCATATAAGTCTCCCTTTGCCTAACACCTGCCATCGCGCATTTCACTGAAATTCGAAAGCTTTCGAAATATTGTGCTATCATAAGTATAAAAAATATGTGTGTTCTACTTGCAGCAGGAGACGGCTGTGCTTTGAAGATACGCGCACTCCTGACGGCGGTAGTTGCAAAATCACTAGCCCGCCTAGTCAGAAGTTTTCACGTCCGAAAACAAAGCAGCGTTAAAGTAGCGAAACAACGAAAAGGGATGAGGGGAGCATCCGTTCCGTGCGTCTTTCAGGCTTGTTTTGCCTATATTGTCTGCAGGATATCGAGGGTTTTTTTTAATGATGCAGAGCATTTCAGTAACTCACGATGTCACCCGCGTGGCCGTCCGTAGTCCGCAACCGCCACCCCTCCCTACTATATAAAAAAAAAAATACTATCCGGCTCCCGGTTCCGATCCCCCGACCCTGCGGCGGAACGCAATTTTCATGGTACTCTACCCACTGCGCCACAAAGCGACACATAACGGGATGTTACGAACACGCCTTATATCGTTGACTCATTCAAATTACTGCTGACGAGCGCTCTCTCGTCAGCAGTTGCCACAAGTGCAACAACATTCACGTAACGCAAACTACTTAACGTCGTGCTCCCCCGGAATGCTCTGCATTTGATCGTGCCCCTGGCGAGGGGGATGTTTCAATGCGTCTTCTCTCGTCGTGGGACCCGTGCGCCATCTGGCGGAGGCGCGGCACAACTCGTAGCAATTTCTTTGAAAAAGCGCCTTGAAAGCGCGGCAAATATGAAATACGGATGACGCGCTTTCGAGGCATCCGCTGACGCGGCTGCTTTGTGTACAGACTCGGCGGCGGAGCGTCCCTGGATTCAGGTTGCCGACCGAACCCCATTACTATCTCCTCGTTGCTCGCCTTTCTGCGTCGTCGTCTTTACATTTTTTCTTCGAAAGGGGTAAAACTGCCACTCCATTCTCTACTATCTTTGGCGCAATTTATGACTTGATCTTTGGGAGGCGAAAATATCCCGCCCGACTGGGGATGAGGTGGAAATCACGCGTCATATCGTCCACTTTATCCCACCTAGAAGGATCTTTTGAGCACGAGGTTCACCCATAAAGGGTCATGACGCAAACATTTGCATCTTGTTTTGTTTTTTAGTTGCCGTAAGGAGCTAATGACCTATTTATCACGGTTGAAACCTCATTTGCTTCAGCGCGCGAGGGTGGTTTAATTAGAGCCGTTTTCAATGCGGCCAGTCACAGTTTCGGTTTCAGCGGGTGCCGTGAAAGGGTGCATTTTGTATAAACAAAGCTGTCCATGGGACTGCCGGAAGGGTGCACTGAGAAGAGCTGCCGTATAGCACTGTCGATCCCGCGTCGGCGGCAGTTTCTGCTGATACCCGTACGTACTGACCTCGTCAGCCGCTTAATTAAAACGCTACCGTGGACGTGATGCAGGCGCTGCGACGTGCGAATTGGTGCTGCGGCTAGAGAAGAACGCGTGACGCTCGAGGCAGTGGGTACGGAAACGTGCGCTGGGAGCAGCCGGCCGGTCTACCTACAAATCCGCCTACACATGTCAGGCTTAACACTGGCGGCTCATATTCGATTGCCGCTCTCGTAAGCGGTGCAGATGGCAATTTTTAATGCAATTTGTCATCGCATCATTACCTTTTTCCTCGTATCTCTAGCCTTTTTTGCGCTATGAGTGACATTTAGTTGATCGGTAACAAGCTCACTCGAGGTACCTGCGCCGGCCTGCGCCACTTCGCGGCCGTGGCCGCCGCCCGCACAGCGACCGTGGTATATACGGTGGTACATGCGGCTCTCTCAGTGCGCCTGTCGTGTGCCCGGCGCGTTTTCGAGTCTAGTGTAATAAAAAGCAATAAAAATAAAGTGCCCGGAGTCGCTGTCGAAGTTAGGTCGCGGCCAGGTGCCCGGTGAGCCAACGAAATCCCGGTGCCTCCGCCGCCAATTATCGGATCGTTTGTAACTCGAAGAGCAAAAGCTCCGACCTTCGGAGCGGCGAGCCAACGAGGAACGCCGGCAGTGCAGAAGCGGTCAACACTAACTGGTGACGTATTTGGATGTTCTTTATTTACTCCCCATCCAAGTAGACGTCGATTTCGCGAGGACCTGGCTGGCTGCTCGGTAGCGTTAGTACGCTTTAAAATTGATTTTAAATATGTTCTATGCTGTATTTGCCGCTGATATTTTGCAGATGACGTTAGTGTGTTCACACCAATCATCTCCCAAGTTGCCTCGCCTTCAAAAGTTTGTGTCAGTACTCCTTTAACAAGAGAACAGTCTACACTGCACATTGTGCAAACTATTCCCCGCTCTGTGGGCACTACGATGTATTCTTCTAAGAAACGGGCTCTGGTTTCTGGAGATCAATAAACAGTGAGCTGTTGTGCTTTACAGCCATCAAAGCGTCATTTACGGTACTGTTACGTAAGTGATTTAAGAGCATCCGTTGTCATCGTGTACACGCAAAGCCGACTTAAGGGACACTGAAGTGATATGTAAACATTGCGGGATTACTAGCGCAAATTGTAGTCCGGAGTCCCCAGGCCATGTTTCGACCACTCTAGGCGCGTTTACGCGATTTTATTTAGTAGAAAACTAATTCGAAAACGCTGTCCTCCTCTCTTTACGCTTCGCCCATTTTCTGTGGCGTTTTCATGTTACGTCAGGAGGGGATGAGCTGGCAATTGGCTGCGCCACGGCTGCGCTACTGCACGGCTCCCCGGCCGACAGAGCCAGTCGGCCCAGCGTTTCGTCCGCCGGCCGCCGGCGGGTCGTCGCAATCAAGGAGGTTAAAAAAAATTGCTTGGTCGCAATTCGTTCGCTTAGTTGAAACGAAGCCAGGACACGTTTGTGAATGGAAGAATGTGCCTTTCTTTACTTGGTTTGTTTGTACAACTGTATCTAGCTCCAAGTCAAGGTCGCTTCACACAAGCGCTGCACATGCGACGCTTCGCTGACTGGTACGCCAGTAGGAAAATATAAGGCCTCTTGAAGGCGGGAGAAGAGTCAGCGAAGTCAATATAGGTACTAAGCAAATAAAATCAACTGATATTTTTACCGTACAGCGTAAAACTAGGGCGCGGGAAGCACTTTTTTGCGCTGGGCGAACAAGCACAGCGGTCAGCAGCACGACTACCATCTGCGAACGCTTTTCCGTCTACGAAATGCAATTGCTAGACGTGAGCTACTGTGGAAACTCGGGCGACGCTTACTGCACGATCGCAGTACAACAAATAGTCACCTAAGCGGCTTGAAATGCCAAAACTAAATAAAAGTGTAAACCGGTTGTACAATATATACCCTATATTAGCAAGGCATTCGCGTCCCGCTCCGTGGCCTAGCGGTCTGAGGCGCTAGGAGTTCTCCGCAAATGTTTTGCGAGTCACGAGTTCGAATCCCCGCGGGTACGTGCTTTTTTTTTTGTACGTTAACTTTTTTTTTTTCGCCGATGTTTTCTATATTGAGTTCACCTTTTTTGGGGCCGCAACGTTCATGGCTACACGAACTAGTTCACAAAACGCGCGCAGGTTGGCACTGGCGCGCTAGCGAGTTCTCGTTGGCGTGCTGTTGCCATAAGCACCGACTGCTTGCAGGCAGTGGGCACAGGCCAGAATGGACAGACCCTTGGCCTGGTGCGAACACGCTTTTACGATACAGGCATGAGGGAGGCAAGCTCCAAATATGGGGGAAAGCGCATGACATTTGGGCGTCTGCGGGTACGCGGAGGGCGTTCATGCACTGCGTAGGTCTCGGCTAGTGAATGCTACGACTACAAGCCGTCCTGGAGGCTTATCTTGTGCATTTTACAGCCGACAACATGGCAGAAGCGCGGTACGATGATTACTGAGATATTGAGAATGCCCATCCAACAAAGCCATTGGTTATGTTTTACAGAACCGAAACCGAAACCGAAACTTGTGTGATTGCTAACCTTGGGCATCGTCCAATCACGGCGCCCCTCCCTCTCAACGTCACAGCATTTAGTTGGTGCGGCCGCCGCAAACCGCGCATGGTAGTTTTTTCTTCTTTCGCGCTTTGTAAATAATTACCGATTGTCAACCGGAATAACGATGAAAAGTGTGCTAATTTGAGCCAGTCTACGCAGTGCAAGCAAAAACGGGAGCTTGACAAATTCACTTCAGTGTCCCTTTAACAAAATGGCGTCACCCAGGTAAAGTAGAGGGTGGAACCAACGTTCAAGAGTAGTGTTATCACAATGTTATGAGATGTTCCTGCCAATTAGGCTTCTTTTACTACCCTAAAGGGAGAGATAAGAAAATTCTTTGCCCCGTGCACAGAAGGACGCGATCCAGTGCCTATACCGGAACGAGTGTGCTGCTTTTGTCATTGCGTAGGCGTATTGCAAAATAAAAAGCGAATTACCGTAAACCTTCTATTCACAGTTTCTATGGGACGTGTTTATGCTAGGAATACGACGCGATGCTGAGCGCTTTTGTTAACATTCGAACAACAACACAACGCTGCGAACAGAGTGACAAAAAAACAGGAGGACAGGCACTTACTGTCAACAAATTTTATTAGGAAGAACCACGCAGCACACGTACACTAGACACGCAAGTTTCTTCCTGTTTTGCACGCGCGCGCCAAACAGGAAGACGCTTACGGTCTTCGGAAAGGCGTGACGTGAGAACGAGTTGCGCGCTGTCGCAAACGCTGTCAGGTCGTGTCAACTTTATAAAATATGCCTTCCATTAATTACGGGCCAGACTTTCTCGGCTTTTTCCTGATTGCTTTATCTATAGAAACTGTGTAATGGAGGCGATAACAGCGTTGTAAAGGCGGTTGAGTGAAACTCTCCTTTTTTTGTGAGCCAGGTTATGGATATTTTTGGTGAGCCCGGTTCATAAATGTAAGACTCTCCGCGCGTAGGTGGTGTCTCAATGCCACTACGACTGCGCATATTTTGCACAACGCGATTCGCGTGCTTTTCCCCCCTCTAATTTCATTGAAGTCCTCCCGCACGATTAAAGATGAGAACCTTCAAGCGATTACCAAGCGGAGGATCTAAAACTGCTACCGCATTGAGCCTAGTGCGAACGCTTCTTAGGTTCTGCACAGCCTCACGTATGCCTAGCGTTACAATGGGCCCCATTTTTGCGTCGCTTAGGACGCAGACGAATGTTGCGTGACATCTTAGTTGGCAAGAAGCAACTCAGCTATTTTTTCCAAGACAGACTGCGACATTTCTATCACCCCGTGCACAAGACAAAGCCATATGCTTTGGCTGGGATTTTTACGGTATCATCGTGGACCATTCGGGCCTACTTGGTCATACTGCGCCAATTCGGAATCATTTGCAGACGATCCGCCGCCGTGTACGCACTTGCCCTGATGGCCAGCGCTCCTTACAACCCCCTCTAGGAAGTGTGGTCCGGCGGGCTGGTGAACCCCCATTCGGCAACAGCCGGTATATAGGTGAGACCATAGCACCCAACAAAACTCCACATTATTCTTAATTGGAGAGAAACGTTTAGAAAATAAAAGATTGCTCCGAAACAACGCCTAAAGTGATATTTTTTTTTTCTGGACTACTTTCGTAGAAGAACCAGAGGTGCAACACATCTACGGGAAATTTAGGATAAGAAAATACACAGCCACAAAGCAGAGTCCCTAGACGTGGTTGAGTAATGCAACCCATGTGAAGAACTAAACAGTGTCGTATAAAAGCCACACGACCGTTTCACGAAAAACTGACTCCTTTTTTATTGACTCATTTTCAGTTAGCTGAGTTGCGCGTTCCGATGACATGGAAGCGTTGAGGCATTGTGAGGCTAGTCCTTTGGCACGGAATGGTTGTACGACACTTGCTCGCCCTGAGTGTCGTGGTCTGAGCTCGCAGCCTTTCCCGGCCAATGCTGCAGCCGACAACAACGCAGAAGCATGCTAAGCCAATCCGCAAAGTAGCCAGCATGCTTCTGTAAAGACAACGTCGGAAGCCAAGCATGTTGTTGCAGGTAACCAAAACCGAAGATGATGTGGACATCTCTTAAAAAATTCTTCGGATAACTTGAATCTGCCCGCGTGCTTTGACGGTGATACACTTCAACAACTTCTTTGCTGCAACAACGTAGCTGAGTCTCTTTCTTCGATCCAGCGATAATTACTTCATCCAGCCTCTTTTCTGATAAACGGTGTATGCGTCTCTTTCGTCGCTTTCGCCAGCGAGCAGACCGACGCACTCCATTGAATGCATAGAATCGAGGTGCTGCGCGGCTGGCGAGCACCTGTTCATTTGTTCTATACTCACGTGTCATCGCGTTCAGATTTAAGGCGGCACGCACCATTCTCCTATTACGTTTCCAATTCATATTTCCGAGAGTTCTGTGAAGCCAGCACGTGAGCCGCTCAAAGCTTCCGATTCGGGGTCAATTCCCAAAGAGGGTATGTGCCAGGGAGAAAGCAACAACAGCAACGAAATTTCTTCTACTCCTCGCCACCAGTAGTAGCGCATCGAACTACACTCGGCACATATGCCTGTTGCAAAATAACGACAGTTCTTCCTTAAATAAAAGAATAACATTGACGCAAATGCATGTGCACATGCGTGAATTGAAGAAAAAAAAAACACCTTGCATATCGTCAAATTGCATTGCAAAATCTTCGCGTGCAATTTCACGTCATTGCTCTAGTTGTAGCGGATGCCGTGGACGTCACACGGTGTTTTTGTTTCTTGCGGTTTTATAAACAAAATACCGTTTTAGAGGACAGGTAAACGATGAGAAGTATGTTTTTAAGCTGGACTATGCGATACAGACCTGAACAGGTGTAAAAGTTTGAAAATTTTATTTAAGCCTCCCTTCAACGGAGATTACTTTTCCGGCCGAAAACTTCCCGAAAGGGCACCCTTCCATCGTAAGTTTCGTTCTAGAAACGCGTTAAGGCGCCGCAAAATGTCAGAAGGCAAACGTTACGCATAAGTAAGGTTCATCAATAACGCGGCTACAGACAGGGATCTAAATTCTTTGAATCTGCTTCCAGGTTGCTTATATGTGTGATGAAAAGTAGCAAATTATCTTGCTATAAACCGAGACGTTAAAACTGGTTTCAATGTAAATATTACCGGTAAACCGCAAGAAGCATTTCGATGTTTGGATCAGGCTGTCGAAACGGAATTTTTTCGGGCTCGGTTGAGGTTCGGGTTCAAGCCTTTCGGGTTCAGTTCCGGGTTCGGTTCCGGAGCCCCATTACGTTCCGCTTCGAACCAGGTGCTAACCGGTTCAAGCGGGTTCAAGCGGGTTCGGAGAAAAAAAAAGCAGAAGTGTTTTTGTGCATAATTTTTTAGTGCTGCGTTTTCTTTTCAATGTAACGTCGGTATAAAAACAAATTCATATTGTGGATTCTTTGTGCAAATTTTCTCATTTGGGCAAATCAATAAGATCGTGCAACCCTTTTTTCAACTTTTTAAAAATCTTAAATGGTACCAGAACGTAGTCAATCAACACATCCAGTACAAAGATTAGAGGATCGCAAAGCACCTCAGCCAAACATTACTGCTCTATGCCAATCAGGTAACTTAGAAACTTTCTCAAAAAAGTTTTCGCTCTTTCCCTTCATAGAGAGCCGGAATTACGTCATTTCAGCGGGGGAGCGGCTGTTGGCCGGCTTTCCTTCAGCTGCAGCAATGAAAGCATTCGATAGCCACTTAAAAATGCTTGCACTACTTAAGATACTTGCTCTATATAAGGTGCTTGCTCTATATAAGGTTTGAACCACAGCTAAGCTGGAGGATCTCTTTCTATGTAAGTACTGAAGGACACACCGCCACGCATTGAAATTGTTTGAATTGGTTTGAAATTATTTATTTGCATGGTCAGTCGCCGCATTTCACTGTGGTAGTAGTATTCATCGTCATATCTATCTATATCGTCGTCTTCCTCATGCATGACTGGCGGGCCCCGGATCGTTTTCTCCGCAGTCTTTCAGATTTTTCCTAAAGTGGAAGGCTTCAAGTGTTAGAATAAAGTTGTAGAAATTAAAAAGAAGAAATGGACGGGGATGGACATGTAATGCGAAAGCAAGATAACCGTTGGTCATTAAGGGTAACAGAGTGGATCCCTAGAGAAGGCAAGCGTGGCAGGGGGCAGTAGAAAGTTAGAGGGCAGAGGAGATCAAGAAGTTTGCGGGGATAAATTGGTCGCAGTTAGCGCAAGACCGGGATAATTAGAGAATAATGGAAGAGGCCTTTGCCCTGTAGTGGGCGTAGATAGGATGATGATGATGATGATGATGATGGTGGTGGTGGTGGTGGTGGTGGAAGGCTTCAGCACGGGCTAGAACCGGCGGCAACCGGCTTCGCGAGCTGGCCGTCTGTATCGCGAGCTGTCTTGTGCAACTGACCCCTTGAGGCGCGGGCGCACGTGAACTGTTTTTTTGTATTTTTTTTCGAGCGCTACGCGCAAGCTTGGACGATGCCAGGCGCTCCACGTGGGGCGCGGGGGGCGCCCAGGGTTTTCTGATAACGCCGCACACATTACGGGCAGCAACAACAGGTCCGCTTTTAAAAATGGTGCAGCTTGGGCTAGTGGCACAAGGCTGGAAAAACAGCGGAGCTGAGGGTTAACTCAGGTGGCGTCAACACAAGTTTTGCTGGGCTTCGCTAAGTTTTTTAGGTTTCACGATGTTCTTGCTAGGCTAGGCTAAGTGTTGCGCGGTGAGGTCAAGTTTACCCGGATTTCCCAAGGCCCTTCCGGTCGGTCCGGTTTAAACACCGAAAGCGGATCCCAGGAGAAAAAAGCTAGGTCGACCCTCATCCGTACTGTTTCTCCAGCCTTGCACCACTATTTAAAGCTGCGCCAAATTGTTTTTGCTGTTCAGTAGCCAAAAAAGGCTGTCACCGTTAAAATGGTATAGTAAAGGGTGCGCATACGCATATGCCCCTTGCGCTCACACTCAAGCAGGCGCGAAAGCCAGCTTCACTGCTATAACACATTTTCTGCGGTGGTGCACCATTTACAGGCAGTGCAGGTTTTCTTCTTGGTATTTTTTTGCTAACGCCACTAGACCAAGCTCAAGATTAAACAGCTCCGCTGTTCAAAGACAGCCACAAAAGCAATTCAGAAACGGAACGCGTATCTGCAGCGATGAGCAAAGCAGGCCATGACGTTCCGTGCTGCGATAGCTAGAGCTTTCTCCGTGCTTCCAGTGGCGAAGGAAAGAGTGAAAGCGTTTACCAGAAGTTTTGCAGACTTCCTTTAACTGTACAATCCACTGCAAAATGTTTTCCATGGGAGGCCAACGATTAAAACATTGACGGAAGCGATGTAAAGGCATCACAAGGAGACTTAAGGCTGCTTATGTGCAAATGTGAAATAATTACTCTTTATGGCCGCAAGTTCCTCTTTATTAATTTAGTTTAGGTCACTCATATATTTCGGTGTGATGTTATTCTTGGCTCATAAACCCGCAGTTTCATAAACACAAAATAAATTTACTGGCGAATACGACGCTCTCTAAGGTGAAAGTTGAGCGAAGCACGAACTGCTGTCTTCTCGGCGACGGCGCACAGCTCCTGCGTCACAGGAAGTGATCGCGCCATCAGCGAACGCACGATGGCTCGCACTATATTCTGGCGTTATCTCGTAGCGCGTACCACCGGGGAGCATGTCTCGCGTGGCTTCTGCATACCGCCCTCCCCCTGCCGAGGCCGACCCTGAGGGACTATGCAAAACGAGAGCAGCGGGTGCCTAAGAGCTTCGCTCTAGAACATGACTCTACGGAACCGCCGCGGTACCGCCTTCTGTTCCCCTCCACTCACCGACCACCTCGTCTTCAAATAATGCATCCTCGTCGCAGTCTTCTGGCCAGCAGACCTGCAGCCTCCTGGCCAATGGGCAGCGCCCCGGTGCCGCTGACACCACCTCCGTCTCCCCCCTTGTGGCTTCCTCGCCTGAAGCTCTGGCAATAGGCACCTTCCCTCCAGGCTACCCATTACCCCGTCTGTCCACAAAGCAGGCGACCATCCACCATCGCTTTTTGGTACTGTAGGAAGCAGACTCCGTTGGTGTGCTGATGAGACTTCCTAAATTTATTTAGGTTGCGTAGGCCCCGCCAGAACGAGCGGCCGCCCAGCTGCTGAGTCGATGTTCCATCTGTCTCACGTGGAACTGCTCAGTTGCAAGTCAAGTCCACTGATGAGGATCGTGGTGCTGATGGGGACGATGGCGATGGTGTCGCTACAGGGCTCGCCCTAGCGCGTAGTGTGTTGAGATAAAGGACTGATGACATGGGTTTGCGCGAAACAAAAATGCTTTGTGCAGGTATGTACAGGGAATTCGCGAGCTACATCCTAGTTCAAGATATGACATTAAGCAGTCCTGGTCAGCTGCGTGAGAGCGTCAGGTGAATAGCTAAGCCCCCGGCTGCCTTGGCTGGGAATGTAGCATGGGACGAGTCGCGGCAGAAACGTGACTGCGTTGGGTCGCAGGTAAGAACAACGAAGGCTGGTAGGTTCGCCGTGCAAATAGGCCATTGCACGTGGTCAAGCGTTTCATCTTGTCTATGCTGGAGATGCTGTGACAGCATAGAGATCGAGCACGCATATGTCGATTCTGGGGAGCAAGAATATCCACCAAGTGCAAGCCCTGGTCGCCGAAAATGACATCTTGTGCTCATGGGTTGAGATAATCAGACGGCATGGTGTTGCCACCACTGGCCCTTGCGTCACTCCATGCTGCAATCGATTCAGACAAGATTGCCGTGTGCTGGATGCATCCGGGTGGGCTGAGGACGGGCGTGGACGTAGGGACTCAAGGGGTAACAATGACGTCGTCCTTGATGCCAGCGACAGGGTCACAGGAACTGGCACGTGATGACTTCAGCAGCGTGTGAGAAACAAGACCTTTCACAGCGTCGAGTATGCGATATCGCAGAGAGGTGTCTTGTCCTGGCAGGCCGCCCTTTCTGTGAAGTCCCGACTTCTGTAGGTGGCGCTGCTCGGATTGCCTCTGTCTTGACGTCCCTCGAGGAGAAGCAAAACTCACTGGTACTGTCGAGTGCGGTAGAATAAGTGGGAAGGGCGGACGGTTGCGGCCAGTGAGCGTCTGCCATGACGTCGGCTGCGACTCTCGTCGGTAGAGCTGCGCCTTCTCGGAATGGGGTAGTGGCGGACGAGGCAGGCTGTGGTTGGTGAGCGCCCATGATGTCGTTGGCCGCCAGTCCTCTCTTGGAAGGTGCGGCTGCCGCGCTGGCAATGCAGAGCAGGGTGTCGGCGTCGGGGAGAGGGGACGTCACCATGCTGAAGGAGGGTACCGTGTGTGGCGGCGTAGCGTTTGCAAGCCGTGCGGGTACCTCGTGTGCTGCAGGCTGCGGCGGGTCGTCTCGATAGCCGTAGTGCTCGAACACGGCAGCCCGAAGGTCATCGTAGGTGGTGGCGCTGGGCGGTGGTAGGCGAGGACGCAGCGGAGCTCTAGTGGAAGCGTCCCCCAGAGGATGGAGAGCTTCAGAAGCTGTATGCCGACGTGATTAGGGCAGAGAGTAGGCTCGAACTTGAAGAACCAACCTCTTAGGTTGCGTGGCTCGAGCACCGGTATTCGTGTGTCCCCCCCACGTCGCCATGTCGGTGTGCCACTGGCCGGGCAACAGGCGCGAATCACGTCCGGGTCACCACTTGCAGGAAGAAGACTCGGTTGGTGTGCTGATGGGCCTTCCTGCCTTTATTTAGGTCGCGTAGGCCCGGTCAGAACGAGCGGACGCCCAGCTGCTGAGTCGACGTTCCATCTGTCTCATGTGGAACTGCTCACTTGCCAGTCCAGTCCACTGATGATGATCGGGGCGCTGAAAGGGACGATGGCGATGGAGTCGCCACAGTACCATCTATTCTCGCCGTGTTTCATAATTGCGTCCCCCCGCCCCTGGGTGGATGGTGACTGGCTGCCCCTCATCTCCAATCACGCATCCTCGCCGGAATCTTCTTGTTGGCAGTAAGGTGGGGAGACAGGTAGTTTACTAATAAGCGGGCACTCGCTTGGCAGGGCTGACGACTTCTTTGGGTAGTAGAGAGCCTGCCCGACCGCCATCTTATTTGATAACATCAAATGCCTACACAAGCACGCGCGCACACACCCGTATCTTCTCACAATGAGGCGAAAAATTTGCATTGAAAAAATTGCTTGATCTGCTACGCTTTTCATGTACAGTCGGTAAAATACTTGTATATAACAGCGATTTTAACTTCAACCAGCTACACCTAAAATCTGCCGAAATTACTATTTACAAATAAATTTGGAGAGGAAAGGGATGGGCCAAAACTTCAGAACGCCGCAGTGGTTTTCTTCAAACCCCGCTCGGGCGAGGCAGGATAAGGCTGAAAGTAGCAAAGCTGTGTTACAGACAAGCGTTTTACCGGCTGTACCTATAGTTTCCGCTGGCCAAGTAACGGAAAGCGCTTTGGAACATCGTCCGGCCTACTCTCGTAACCAGGAAAAAATCCACTCCAACGCAAGGACATATGGTCGCGTTTGGTGACATGCCGCTTTCGGAGCCCCATCGCCAAGTTCTGCAGTTAGGCCCAAAGTTAGCCTTTGAACCCCATTTGTCAAAAGTGGAAAAAGGTAGTTGGTCCCGTTACATCATTCGTCATGTTCCGGAGGGTGACAAGCAGCACTGCATCGGTGAGTGCATTGATGCCGTCTTGCGGTCTACAGCTAGGCCCAAAAAAAGCTTCAACTGGAATTGTATGGTGGGTTACCTGGTGAACAATGACCTCAAATTGCTTTTGTCGGATGCACATCACAAGTTACGCCTGCTTCAGCAGTAATGCAGCTAACCTTGCGTGCCACCCACACCGTCGGATATCGGAAGGCTAGAAAAACTTATTCGAGAGATTGGACAACAAATGGAAAGTCGCATAACTGCTATAGAACAACGACAGGAAGCTAATGAAACTGTGAGGAGGAAGAATCGTAGGAAACAAAAGACCCCAGGCCCCAGCAACCCGCCTAGCACAATACCATCCGACGATGATTTCGAACCGTGTGAAAGCAGGGAACTCTAAAAGCTCCCCTAAAAACCAACAGTGATTTGGCAGTGGAATTGCCGATCGTACAGAAGCAAGCGAAATTCCTTATCTCATTTTTCATCACTACATACGCCCACAGTAATCGCTCTCCAAGAAACAGGCACCGAAAAAGTAACGCTGATGGGATACAACACGTACTCTGCAGAGACAAATTTGAAGACGGCAACCCTAGTACGTGCAAGTGAAACAGCGCAGGCACACACCCTCCCCACTACAATGGACTACACATTTGTTGAGCTAATTCCGAACAAGAAGACGCAAAACAGCCTGTTTATTCTCAACATTTACAGGAAGCCATCATCATCACTCGGAGACATCCATCGCGTCTTTAAAATCGCGAAGCAACGCACGAAAGAACACGCTTTGATTATTGTCGGTGATTTCAATGCCCATCACACCACTTGGGGCTATCAGCGTGATAACAAAAAGGGCCGGCAACTCCATGACGCCATCCGGAACAATAATCTGCATTTATGCAATGCAAGCGACACTCCTACGAGAATAGGGAATAGTGTCTTCAGAGACACTTCCCCTCACCTTGCTCTAACATACGGCATTAAAGATACCATCTGGGAATGCCTAGAAGAAACACTCGGAGTGACCATTATGTCATTCAACTGCAACTTCCGCATCACAAAACCCCACCACAGAGAATAGGAACTGCCCGCGTCACCGATTGGCGAAAATTCCGAGAAACAGCTCCAACGAACCCCATTGATGACATTGAAAAGTGGACTGAAGAAATGTTGGAAGCTGCAAAAAAGCAAACTAAAGAACTGCCGCTCACCCAGGATTGTCCCGCCGTAGATGCCCACCTACTGCACCTTTGGGAGACCCGACGAGGGCTAACAAAACGATGGAAAACTAGACGAACAAATCGAAAATTACGGCTCAGAATAGCGCGACTAACGCAAGAAGCTGCAGACTATGCATGTAAACTCAGCCAAGAAAATTGGTCTGATTTCTGCACGAAACTGCAAGGCACACTCGGCACCCGACGCACGTGGCATCTCCTTAGATGCCTAATGGGAACTAAGGAAAGTAAACCAGTCACAGCCCATCAACTAAAACGTCGTATCCACAACTACGACGGCACGGAAGAAGATCTCCTCGAGGAAATCAAGAAACCATGGCAAGACGTAACTAATCCGACCCCGTCCCCTCTTCAGCCATACACCGGTGCTCCAAACTCTGAAATGGACAGCCCTTTCACCCTAGTGGAAAT
This sequence comes from Haemaphysalis longicornis, assembly GCA_013339765.2. Lineage (NCBI taxonomy): Eukaryota > Metazoa > Arthropoda > Arachnida > Ixodida > Ixodidae > Haemaphysalis > Haemaphysalis longicornis. Next base: position 69,956,998 of record CM023453.1, read on the forward strand.
TGAAGCAGCCGTACGAGGTTTAACGAGAAATACTATGCCCGGGAAAGACAAGATTCCAAACAAGTTGCTCCGAAATCTGGATGCCGAAGCGTTAGAGACCCTTCTAGACTACGTTAATGAAAATTGGGGAACCGGCAATATCCCTACTCAGTGGAAGCATGCAGATATTACCTTGATACCGAAACCTGGAAAACCGCTAACCCCTGCTAACCTGCGACCTATTTCCCTCACTTCTTGTGTTGGAAAGGTACTAGAACATATGGTTCAAAATCGCCTCTCCCCCTACATTGAAGATAATGGGCACTTCCCCAACACCATGTACGGGTTCCGCCCCCCCTTTTCCACACAAGATATCCTTTTGCAGTTGAAGGAAGAGATCATTGACCGGCTTTCTAATACACACAAGAGGTGCATCCTGACCATGGACATCAAGGGCGCCTTTGATAATATCAGCCACCAAGCCATCCTTCAAGGACTGATTTCTATCAACTGTGGGCAACGAATGTACGACTGCGTCGCAGACTTCCTGACTGGGCGCACAGCAACAATAGGAATCGGTCCCCTTCGCTCGACGACATTCAGGACAATACCCAGGGGCACCCCTCAAGGATCTTGATATTGCCGCTTCTTTTCAACATAGCGATGAAGGACCTTCCCCCTCTTCTGGAAGACATCCCGCATCTCCGGCACGCACTGTACGCAGATGACCTCACCCTCTGGACCCCCACAGGATCTATAGGTGAGCAGCAAGATGCTATGCAAACAGCCATAGAAGAGGCGCATCTTTATCTGCGAGCTAGAGGTCTCGAATGCGCACCAGAAAAGTCAGCACTCCTTGCTCTCAGTAGTGGGACGGCTCAACGAAAGAAGCGGTGCATTCCGGATCCGGAAATACACATCGCAGGAAAACCAGTCCCAAAGGTATCCCATCTGCGCATTTTGGGACTTACAATCCCTCAAAATGGATCAGGCCTCCACACTATAGCCCCACTACAAAGGACGCTCAGTCAATTGGCTCACTTAATACACCGCGTATCAAATCGCCGATTTGGATTGCAAGAGTCGGACACCTTGCCCATGGTGCAGGCAATACTAGTCAGCCGGATGGCGTACGGTGCGCCGTACTTGGCTCTCAAAAAGAATGAGAAGGCAAGATTGAATATCTTTATCCGCCAAGCATATAAGACAGTCATAGGATTGCCCTGCAAGACATCGACAAAGAAATTGCTTCAACTTGGATTACACAATACCTGGGAAGAGATAGAGGAAGCCCATCATACCTCTCAGATAGAACGCCTCAAATTAACGCCAACAGGACGCGCTACCCTAAGAAGATTGCACTATAAAACGCCGCCAATACAAGACCACAAGGTTAGGATTCCCCTACTTATTCGACAGAACATCAGGGTAAGGCCACTACCACGCCACATGCACCCAATTTACAATCAAGCTCGCAGAATCGCACGAGCCAGAGCCGTGGACATAAACTATGGGCGAAACCCGACCACAAGGTACACTGACGCGTCTCCTTATCTGCAGCGACCAGCGCACGCGGTATGCGTCACCAATTCAACAGGGCAAGAAGTGACCTGCCTCACCGTACCGTACAACGCAGACGGAAAGCGCAGAGGAAGTGGCTATTGCTCTAGCCGCAACGACTAGCGAGGACGCAATCACAGTGCTTACGGATTCGCAAGCAGCGTGCCGCAGCTATCTACGGGGACGCATCTCTAAAACAGCCCTCCGCATCCTCGAAACCAAGGGTCAGCTACCTGAAATAGAAATCGTCTGGGTACCCGGACACACATCCCTCGCCGGTAATGAGGCGGCCCATGCTGCTGCCCGCGCGCACGTACACCGGGCCATTATCTACGAGGGACAAACATCGCCTGCTGCTCCCAAAACAGAACCTCTTGTCAAATATGGAGACATTCTGGCCAACTATCGCCAAGGCCGAAGAATATTCCCGGCTCCACATCCCCAGTTATCGAGACAAGAAGCCACCAGCCTGAGAAGGATACAAACAAACTCCTATCCCCATCGCACCCTTCTTCACGCGATCTACCCCACCATACACCCGGCCACCTGCAATTTCTGTCCCTTGCCGGGCACGCTATACCACCAAGTATGGGTGTGCGGACAAACCCCAGGCCTACCCCCCAACCCTTCCCCATCTTGCGAGCAGTGGGTGGCCTGCCTGAAAAGTCCAGATCCTGTGACCCAGCGTATACTGGTGAAGAGGGCCTGGACTGCCAGCCAAGGCCAGGGCATCCCGGACTAGGGGCGCCCCCCACCGGGCGGGTGCCCTAACAGCAGCACCAGCGCTCGTGGAATAAACATTTATTCCTCCTCCCCCTCCTGTCGAATGAAGGGGACCAATGCGTTGTTTTACCGGAAGGTGTGTTCGGTGAGCAGGCTATAAAGAGCAGTGCATAAGGATTTGAGAGTTAGAACAGCGCTTATTTGTGTCCTCTGCTTTTGTGTCTTCCCCCAGTTTTTGCTCTGTTAGCCATGAGGGAACAGTACCAACTAGCCCATCTTACAACAGCCCAGCAGTTGAGGTCCCTGAAGGCCTTCACAAGGGTGCAGGGATGCATCCGAATTACAACGCATTGAAAACTTTACACAATATTAAACAGCGTGTACATAGGGACCACGATGAATACGCCATGATATGTTGCCTCGCAATAATGTGCAACAAAGGAGCGCCACACGACATAAACGGACGCTTGTGCACGCAGCACCAATGACTCCAAGCTTCAGGCAACTACTGTTTACACAGACGCCGCTTGGAACGCGGAGGCACGGAGGAACACCCTTGGCGTGGTCACACCCTTTGGGTTGTACAGAGGCTGACAGGCCTACAAGTATCACGAGCTACGTCCACACAACTACTGCTACATTCCTTCTGACTGGCAACAATTGTGGTACGCACGGAGGTGGCGTACTCACTTTGGACCGCGCGACAAAAATCACCATAATGTACGACAAACCAGAAGCCATCAAACGACTCCGAGGACCAAGAATCTATGGTTCAGTGTGCCACCTCATTAAGAAGGAATTCGGAGCGCTGTAAAAACAACATAACGTCTAGGTATGCATCGAATGGATGCCAGGACACGTGGGCAGCCTTCGAAACGAGGTTGCCACGCGATGGCTAGCGCGCAAAAGTCTGCGCTCCATTCGCTTCCCGCAAACCCGGTGCCACCACTGATTGACGTCCACCCGGCCACCCTTGTTGAACGCGACAAAAAACGCAGGAAAAAAATTGGCTCAATCTACGCTGTGAAGGTGGTTGAAGTACGAAGCTGTAAACGGCACCCACTATGATTAGCCATGCGGCGTCAGTAGAATTCACACACGTGGCTCTACAAAGAGTGAATTCAGAGACTCTGCCAGCCGTTACCTGGGATTCGCCGGGGCGGCGCCGCAAACGCAGCTGCATCGGTCACGGCAGGACTGGAACACCTGGAGCCTCCCTGAAGTTGTTAACCCAAGCCAAGCGAGGTGAAGCCCGCACCTCTTTAATTGTACGACTTCTTTAAAAAAGAGCTGTGAGTCTCAAAACTCGCAAACGAATGTCAGGACATATCCGCGTCGTTATGGAGTCCGAGGAAGGCGTTGAAAACTATTCGGTGTCTAGCATTAGCAAACGTGTTATTGTGAAAGGCTAGTACTTTTTTCTCATTACTAACTGGCATATTCTGTCTCTTTCTTTGCCAACGTTCCCTCATGCCTCGTTCTCCCTTATGTGATACCCTGTCAGCTATATACGAAACACAACACAAGATTTCGCTGTAACGTTAGCGGAAAGAAATGGGATCTTCCATGGCAAACACGCTTTCGTTAATCAGTATCACGGCCACATTAAAAACTGTGAGTCAGCCGGGCGTAGTGTAGCTGTGTAGATTAAGGTACAGAAAATAGATTTTTGTGGAGTATACGATCTGTATTCCACCTGAAAGGAAAATCAATTGAAACACCTCAAACGGAAACGGTTCTCCTTATAGGGCCCTAGAACGTTCGAAAGCGAAATTTTTAGATCGAAACAGGGTTGAGTATGCTGCTAAAACGAATTCTGACAACCATGACAATGACCCGGGGCGCAGCTGCGTACTTGTTGTAGTTGAACGTGGATTAACCAAGGTATTGAAAAACATGTCTTCAGTTAAAGTAATAATCATCCAGCCTTTCCTATTAGTTTATGCTTTTTTAGATGCGACTGCATCTCATTCACTCGCCTTGTCCCTCCATACGACGTTGTTGTTGTCCGACCACACCCCTCCCCCATTCTCCTCGCCGCGCGAGCTGCGCTCTCCGCCGCTCACCCCCTTCTCCTCTCCGATAGCGAACACTCTCTCGCGAGGGTCATTGGATTGGATTCGATTGAATTGGCTTGGCTTGGCTTTTTCACGGCACGTTTCACGCAATGGGAGAATCAACCTAACGGAAACAACAACGGAACCCCCTATGCGTCGCATCTACACAGGGGTTCCCGCGAGGGGAGGTGGAAGTAATTTTTTTAATAACGCCTCGGAATTGACGTTGTTGGTTATGTACGTGCGATAGTGTCACGTGTAGACACTTCGTCGCGCCTCCTTGGAGATTTTAAAGCGTTTGGTGCCAAATTAAAATTATTTCCGCAATTTTTTTAGAAATTCATTGTGGCTACCCTACTATATAAAACCTGGCTTTGCTATGAGCTAGAAGACAAAGCCTACACAAAAATTTGTTATCAGTTCCGTTACCCCTTCAAAAAGAACATATGCTATATGCGTAGGGCCACAACTACCACTGCACGCTGCATAATCGGCTGAGAAAGCGTAGCAGGGTATCTTAATAAAGGGGCCATGAAGACAAAGTGCGCGATTGTATTTAATCCAAAGATTTGGTGTTTTATATTGCCCTCAGCGCTTGTCCGGCAGCACAGGTAGCTTTACTCACTCAGAAATCTAACTAGTTAAGCGAAATTGCAATTTTCCCGCTACATTGTGTGATTCGTGACGTCTACATTGGCTCATCCAGCGCGGGTACTTTAAACATACGTCATGCTGACAAACGCTACCGTAAGCGGCAAAAGCAATTTTTTTTTTAAATTCTGGTGACCGTCTACCTTCATAGACTGCGGTGGAATACAGCTCAAGTAGCATTGTCCGCCAACGGTTTCTTTTTATGACAGGTCTTTTACCTGCCCATTGCTACGGTCGATAGTAATCGTGCCGTGAAGTATTTAGGTCTGGCTCGACAGGAAGCATCATGTAAGTGGCAGTCGCATTTACGTCAGTTGACAAGCGTCGTGATAGACAAGCCTAACGTGCCCGACGGCTGTGCAGCGCCGGCCGGCGTAGTGCGGGCCGTACGCACCTGTGTTTCTGTGTTTACGTCTTAGTCCATAAATTCCATTGCTGACCCCACCATTTGTACTCTTATAAAAATAATGCCAACTGAATTGAAGCGCGAATAGCTCGCTCTGAATGCTTATAATTGCTGCCAAATTTGCGTTGGATATTTTGGCATCACCCGATCGCAACGAACTGCCCATATCACGTAATCAGTTCGCCGCGGAAAGTAGTTAGGATGTCGCTTGCCAACTCCTCAAGTTATAGAGCTTATTTGAGTGAAGTTAGCGTTATAAGTGGTGTCAGTGTTATTCTAACGAGGCAATCTTTCAAATCAACAAAACTTGCATTTTGTCTGCGTGGCCTCTTTCATGATTTAAGAATTATAATACTAATAATAATGACCGACAGACAATGGACAGGCTGTTGACGTGACCTCCAGCTCCACTGGCGATATTGTCACTGGTGCGATCTTTCCCAAACGGTCAGCTAACAAAACCTCGGCAATCAGACTACTTCTATTTGCCACCGGCAAGACAGAATCTAGAAATTTGAGAACAGCTAAAAACTTGCAGGGAGTTCTGAATGCCACAAGTTTAATTTGCATTCACACGCAGCCGAATGCTCAAGTTTTTCAAGTTTTTTGCCACAAGAACGTTCGCTCTTCCCTACTTTTGCTGCTTTCGTAGCGCCCCTGTACTTCGTCCGCGGTGCAGCAGCGGGGACAGCCAATCATAGCACTGCAGTTGTGTGTCGCCTTCAGCGGGTGACAAAGGGAGGCCGCTACAGCCGCTGAAATCCTCCCAAGAAGCTCCAGGCGCTGCATAAGCAACACAAGCGCGTGCTTGCGTTTTAGTGCGCAAGCACTTTGACGACCGCTAATGATGTTTCGCGGCGGCGTTGAAATCTAGTGAACGATGGGAGAAAGAACACTGAAAGAAAACGGAGGACGAGTGTCGCAAACTTGTCAGGTGGACGGCGGTTTGCCTAGGCGGCGCGAGACGCTCCTCAGACAGTGTGAGGGGGAGTGCAGTTGCCGAGCCCACGCCGGCACGCGTGTGAAAGCCGCCCTCGGCGTACTCGTGGCGCCCGAGAAAGCAAACGCAAAACCAGGCATCCATCAAAGTAAGCGCCCTGTTCTGGGTGCAGCCCGTTCATCAGTCCTCCGAGTCCTTCGTCGCCGTCCTCGTTGCGTGGTCACCTGAACCACGTGACATTTGGTCGAGGGGGGGGGGGGGGGGTTCAAATGCGATTTACAAATCATTATCGGCGGCAACGACACGGTGCGAGATATATGCAGAGTAGCACGCACCGCCATGCATTCATCACGCGAACACTTCTTGAGACACACAAGATATGCGCCGTGGTCGAGAAGATTGCACTTAGAGCTGCGCACAATTTCGCATTAGGGATTACATTAATCGTCAGTGTTTTTTGAGTTCAGCGAAGCTTAATGCTCGAGGCACGAACACAGGAAACGATTGGTAGCGTTTGTATGACCTTTAATCTCAGCTAACGCCAAGAAAACACCTCGTACGGTTTCGCCACGCCGGCGAAAGCACCACTGACCACGCTTGGCTCAGCGATCGAGCCTATTCGCGGCGCGGACGGTGGCGCCACAAACCGCGCTTCAGTCACTGGCCGAAGTGAAACTGGAAGAATATTCGGTTTCATTCCGCACTTTTCGCATTTAGTGGGCGTTCGAGCCTACGGTGCCGAACGGTGGCTGTGTGTCGCCTGTGGTGAAGTTTTAGATCCTACAGTTCTGCCACAAAAGTTTCGCTGGCCCTCCACCTTGACACAGTGAAATGGCTGAAAAGATTTTTAAAAATTTGTAACACACAGGCTGGCCCTATGAAACGAGTTCCAGACATTAAGATCCGCCATCGATGCCGGCTGTTTCTCTTAATGTCACTTCAAAGCGTTCTCTCTTAAAAAAGAATTCGCATGGCTGTTTTAGGGCGCAGCTCTTTGGCGGCCGTCTCTGTGCTGAGCCGGTTGTCAGCGTAACGGAGGGAACGATGGCCTGGACCGACGAGAGAAAGAAAAAGCGAACGATGAAAAAAGCAAAGGAAGGGAGGGTCGCGAAATTGGGAGGGGAGGGCGGCTCGCCGTGGCGGTGGTAGCCAGCGGTCTCCGAAAGTGCGCGGTGGGGGAGGGGAGAGCATTATGCTGTGCCCACACGAGGCGCTCGAGGGCGCGACGCTTGGCGATCAAGTTAGGGGGGGCTGTGCGTGACTATGACGTGCGTTCGCTTAAGGCGCACTTCACGGTCCCTTCCTGAGACGCACTTGGCACCGCCGACGCAGAGGCTCATCATTGCTGCCGTCGAGAGAACCCACGAGTGAGTGCTGCCTCAGCGCATTGCTGCTGCGCCCAAATATCGCATTAGGGAGTATCGTATTCGCCGGCCAAATTTTTTTTTTTTGCTTCTGTAAAACCCCCAATACAGTTTTTGTTATTTCATACCTTAGCATTTTGCTGTGCGATGTGAAATCAAGTAATACACTAAAATATGATGTGACGGCTATATAAAATTTCCGCTTTCAGTCTGCTTAATAGCTATAGAGGGGCATGTATACGCCGAAATACGTTTAGAGAGCCTGCAACTTCAAAACGTCCGTTAAGCGGGATTCACACGACGGAGAAACCCTCTCACAGAGGCGGACGGATATGTGACGTCAACAGCACGTGACCGGATTATCCGGCCTGGCGGCGCATCACACGTGCAGAGCTACGCGGAGTGACTACCAGACGACAGCGCCGAGGAACAGGTTCCATTCCCCGCCGAGGGCCACCGCCGTCGAGCGAAAACATGCGGAGGCATTTTCCTTTCGCGGAGCCACCGCGGGCTATCCCACCGAGGGGCGGAGCCTAAAACCGGTCACGTGAGCGGGTTCCGCGGGCCAAAAAGAGAGGGTTTTCTCCGTCGTGTGAATCCCGCTTTACCCACGGCACTAAATTTGTCAAGATTAACATCGCATTGCCAGGAGAAGCAGATGTGTGACAGAATGTAAAGTAGAGACTGTATGTGCTACGGATGCGTTAAACTCATTTGTGACAGAATCGTGAAGCCACGGCGTGTTACAAATCCGGATTTATTTCATAATTTCGTGCATAAAAAGATGTGGGGTGTTTGTCGGTGTCGACATTCCCTATTTGGCTTTAACGGAGGTGCTAAACTGCAACGACTGAGGGTTGTGAAGTTTCGGCGCACCTTAAAGAAACGGCAGGGCATCCTGATAATCGTATAGCTCTCTAACCCGATGCGCATCAGACGCGAAAGTATGACATCAGTATAAGATCTTTCTTTCCTTAAGTAAACTATGCGTCTGGACGGGGAGCACGTCACACGACGTGTTTACCATTTGCGCTCAGTCACACTGAGAGCGACTTACGGCAAAAAAGTTGAGCCGCAAAGCCGTGACATAAAATACGATCTGAAAAGTGCAGTCTGCATCTATAGAATTAGTATCCAACAATATTTGTATGAAAAGCAGCAGTTTGTCGTTATAAGCGTCACGGCGCTGCTATAGTGGACTTTTACAAAACCGTTGCATCAAACTGCATATACGCATTCATACCGACACTTAATAAGCATCTATAAACAGAAGTTCGCATCTTGCACAAGAAATATAGCTCTGTTAACGAAACTGGGCATGGATCTATGACGTCCTTGTGAATCTAAATTGTTTAATATACCTACGAGATTAAAAAAGCTGCAAAACATTTTCAAATATATAGAACTGCCTGAAGTTTCTTTTCCGCAGCTTGGATTCCTCCAACCGAAATCTGTACTTTGATGACTTAAGCATGCTACTTCATATGAACATTGAGGCACTTGGCGTAGAAAGCTTAAAGGGACAGACAACCGATTTTTGTCGAGTATATTCTCTATTTCGAATGAAAGGGCATTACTTAAAGCACCTTGACGAGAAACGGTTTTGCTGATAACGCCCTAGAACTTTTTAAATCAAAATTTTTAGATCTACGAGCCGTATGTGTCCCTCCCAAAAATAATTCTAGCAACCACGACATAGAGTAGCTCGGCAACATAGCTTTTGTCTGTATGCGAAATGAAAACCGGTATTTTAAAAACTTGTTTCCAGCTACAAAAAATTGCGAATCGCAGGCTTTATTATTCCTTTATGTGTTTGTTCGAATTCAACAGACTATTTTGCACGAATGCGCCATCTGTTGGGATAGACGATAGGTAGAATCTGGCTTCACGTTGTGGAGGTGGGAAGTTCGATTCTCTCCCGGGCGCGACGTTTTTTTTTTTTTTTAAGCTGCCGTTGGCGTATTTGGAAACTGAAATCAAATATTTTGGCAGAACAAACGCCCCTGACTCAGGCAGAATCGTCAAAGCTCCTTCACGGGGTCTGTTTACTGAACGCTGCCATTGATTCTGGACATGAAGGCTCAGTTAGCCACACTGAGAGCAACACAGCGAAGGCGGGCGGCGTGTCTTTAAAATTTTCAAAATAATGTTTAAAAATACATATACAATTTAACCTTGTACAAATGCTTGTGTTAAAAGGTTTTCAATACGTAAATAAACGTTTCAACAGTTACAGTAGCTGCTAGGTTTGCAGGTCACGTGACAGGGACACATAGTGTAGTGTCAAGTTTCGACACTACGAACCGCCACCCTTCTGATTTCAGGAAGTTTGCTGCCAAATTAGAATTATTTGCGCCAATTTGTTTAGAAATTGCTTGCGGTTATCGGGCTAAATAAAACGCCGGCTTTCATGTGAGCTAGAGAACATATACGCGACAAAAATCGGTTGTCCGTCCCTTCAAACGCGCATAGTTGACAGCTTCCGGAATGCCAAAATTAAAAGCTTCTCTAAGATGGCGTCTGATTGATAGAAGTGTCGGTGCCTTTGCATGTTGAACACACATCACAGCAATAAATGTCACTGGTGTTTGCAAACACAGTACAGTTCCAGATGGTGATCTTTAACGCAGGCCGACTGGGCGCCGTGCCAGTCAAGACGACTCACGCGTTCTGCGTTCATGGCCCCAGTGCCGTTGACGGCCACCGTTGACTCTAGGAGACCCTCGCCAGGAAAGAATTTCACTGTCACCCAGAAGTAGCGGGTATCACCACTTGTGTCCACCGTAACTTCGTACACGTCTACGACCTTCCGAAGCTGCAGACGAACGCACTTGCCCGGAGCACCGTTCTGGAGCCAGCCGTTGATGATCCGTAAGACAAAATTAGCCATTTTCTTCGACAGAGGGTTGCTGAGGGGAAACTGGCCGGTTTCGTGGCAACAACACCAGTGAGGAGCGATGAACGCTTCTCTGCATGTCCGGTTCTCGGGAACCTCTCTAAGGAGACTGAGCCCGTGCTCTGTCTGGAAGGACGGCATATCGTTGGGGAAGTCGGCAAGTTCCATAAGTGTGGCGTGTAGGTCGTAGTGAGTGGTTAGGCGATGCTGGTTCAATCTGAGATTCTTGACAGCCTCCGGGTATTTTTGGCGAAACTCTGGTGGCAGGATTAGGAACATGAACGGCATGCGGTCTTCGTACTTGCCTATGAGTGTTTGGCGGATGGGACCGTAGCGCATGCCGTGGTCGCTGAGGAATACGACCAGAGACTTGTCCATGACGCCACTTTTGTTGAGTCTTTGGAAAGTGCGAAGAAAGGGTTCATCGGCGAAGCCGGCGGAATTGAGGTTGTCGTGCGTTACGTCTGAGATCCAGGTGTACGTGAAGTAGCTGCGGTTACCCAAAAACGTGACTAGAGAAGTGAAGTAGTCGAGGTACATGGCTGTCTGGACGTTCGAACCTACACAGCCTTTACCGCCCCCTATAAATTTTTTGAACCTCGAGTTGTCGATCGCGAAAATCATGGGACGGCAGTAGTAGTCCGTCGGAGCAGCTCGGAATCCTTTGAGAAGATAATTGAACAATCCATATCTGGGGCTTTCCTCGAGGAAGAATGTGCGGTAGCCAAGGCCGGCATACTTGTCCCAAATAAAATCCTGGTTATCAAAGTACTTGTCAGGGCTCAGCGCCATGGCTTCCTCCGCCGACTTTCCCGTAAGCAGCGGGACCTGGTTCGGAAAAGAGTTGTCTCCCACCTTATTGTAACCATAAAATTCGATGGCATTCATTTCCTCTAAGAGGAAAGCACGAGTTCTCTTTAGATGTCGGAGGGAGTTGAGCCTGGAGACGGAGTCCAACCCCACGATCACAATGTTCAGCCGTTCCTTGGTGGTATTGAGCTGTGACCTCGTTGCCGCTTCGGTGAGCTTGCACCGTTCTTCTACACTTTTCTTGAGTACCGGCACCATGATAAACTCCTCGTGAAACTTCACACCATACGCGAAACACGTTACGAAGATGAAATCACTGGACAGGGGCCGTCCAAAGACGAGCCTTGTGCTAGAGTGGTACACTACGGCCACATCAGGGTCTGTCCTATTTTCGTCGCGCGTTATGGTCTGGTACTGGCAGAGCACGTCTCGAGGTAGGCGCTTAAAATATTCCCAGAGGACCCTGTCATTTATAGAAGGCACGTTTCCGGCGAAGCGTATGAAGCTGGGCTTTCCTGGACACACGTACAGGGTCTGCTTGTGGTACATTCCAGCAACCGTCCAGTGGAACGGGTCAAAAGCAGGGATTTTGCAGCCTTTAGTATGGACTATATACCCAGGGTGTCGATGGACGAACTCTTTAGCTATGATGACCGGCTTGAGCAAGAAGGAGTCGTCTTGTCGCGAACAGAAGAAAAAGAGAGAAGCTACGCCGACCGTCCCGATGACAACAAGGGCAGTGCTCTTCTTGCGCACGGACTTCGCGGATACCTGAAAAGATTACAGAAAGAAGTCATGCGATGCCAAATACAGAAACCTGCTCATTTAAAATGCAATGCCGTTTTACAGAACGAAATGTTTTTAACAAAACCGGTTAAAGGAATTACTCGTATGTACATGACACACGCTTTGATTGATTTGATTGTGGGGTTTAACACGCCAACGCACGCAGGCGATGAGACGCGCAGTAGTGGAGTGCTCGGGATTTAATTTTGACCCCCTGGGGACCTTTACGTACGCCGAAATCTGGCACACACGGGCGTTTTTGCTTTTTGCCTCCATCAGAAAAGCGGCTGCCACGGCCGGGAATCGAACACGCGTCATCGTTCTCAGCAGCACAACGCCTTAGCCAGTGAGCCACCGCAGCGGGTTGACACACGCTTTCACTTCGAATTAAAAAAAAGTCTTTGTGAGGGTGCCTTTTATTCTTTGCTCACGAAAGGGCAAGCAAGAAACGGACGATTATCGACCAAAGATATGACGATGCGGCTCAAAAACATTCACTCTTGATATGCTATCGTTTTAATTGATCCGGCTGATCAATGATCACATCACGAAAGTACAGTAAGTCATCCGGATACTGCACAGGAACACATACCCACACCCAACACGCCTACACGTCATGCATACTACTCTCTATGATTCCCTGTGCACTCAATGTCATGCCCCAGGCACAGTGTACCATACTGTCAGGGAATGCCAAAAAAACCCAGATCTTCACCACCCAACCACTTATGTGAACAGCGGGACAGTACGCTGGCCAGCTCATCTTCTGAACCGCAGCTACTGCTAGGGGAAAGGGTAAAGACAGTCGGCTGCACCAGCGGAGCTTCGGGCTGAAGGCCCTGACAACGAAAATGCTGGCTTCAACTGTTATTAACTTTCCTCCCTCTCTCTCTCTCTCTCTCTCTCTCTCTCTCTCTCTCTCTCTCTCTCGCTCGTTCATTAGTACAAACAAACGGCGACAACCCGCTCGTACTATAATAACAGTTAACTCTTTCAACATGGTATTACTTACATGTGAGTGTTAATAATGAAAACACCAGCTCACTTATTTACTGTTCTCTGTTTCATGCCAGTAGGCAGGGAGTCTTGTCAGAAGCACGATGATTTCTCTGACTTCTTATAGCGAGGCTAGTGGTTGCTTACGGGTATTCTAAGCAAATGTGGTACTTATTAAGACCATCCATCCCGCGTTCGCACTCTGTCTCTAAATATCGTTGCCGTCAATTACTTGTCTCTTATTTATTACTAATTTTACTTTTAGTACGGGTACGATTGATACTTCCGATTCTGCCCATATGGTACACTATTGCTATCCCGAACTAAGTTTATTCCACGCGTTGAAAGTTTACCCATGGGGATGTCAAATTGAAGGTTACAGGGAGAAATTTTTCCATCTCTCTTTTTTTTTTGCTGTCCCTTACAGAAAGCCAAGTGATCATCAGCCTCACTCACCGCTGTCGGTCTGGGACCCTTTTGAAGTGGTGGCTGACTCATGCTAAGTCATGTTAGGCTGAGCCAAATTAATCTTTATTGCCCGTGGACCGGCATTATCATTGTCTATTGCAATACTTCGTCGATGTGCCAGGAAATTTCTTCTTTTTGTTGAGGAGTCACGGCACATCTTGTTTTCTGAAACAGATCGGAAGGTACATTCAGCTTTGCTCACTAGGAACAGTCTCGTAGAAGGAGGCACCACACCCACATCACCAGGATAAAAGTATTGAATTTTTCAAAAACAGCAAAACCAAACAGGCATGAGTTTCACTGAAGAAGCACCGCGCGCATCATTAGTCACTGCGCGCAACCCAAGCAAATGCGTGGTGCGACCACTTCAAGTCAACGCCTAATTTTGCTTCAATGCGAAACTAAGAACTTTGCAAAAGCATAGGCATTGGCGTTGAAGACCGTCGATAACTCCATGCAGTAAACTATAGGCATACCGAACAGCCTCGGATATTCCAGGAACAATTGGCTCTATGAACACGCGAAGCAGAATTTAGTGCGTACGCCAGCTCCTCTTCTACTAAACAGACAAGCTAACCACTTGGCGTCCCTGTGGAGCATAACTGAAGACAATTTGGCTAGCTATGCAAAGATGCCAAAAAATTGGTGTCTGGTCTATACGTGCAAACATTTGTCATGTCAGTAAGGAAACGAGCGTACGGAGAGCCGTTTTAACCACTAAAAAAAAGTTATCCAATTCTCGATATCGACGCACCTGCATATCGTACACTGACATCGGTGCGAAATGTTTTGCAGTACTCCCAAATAGAAACTAAGTTCTCTGTAGCCCGGGAGGTCAGTGTTTTTTTTTTTTTTCTGAAACCACTTCCGCGAAATTTTTTTTAGCAACTGTAACAGACATTTGCAAATTTTTGCGGATTGCTGTCTTTAAGACTTCGCGGTGGCTGTTTTTCGGATGTTTACCCGACTTGCACAAAAACACAGTTTGTCTAAGCCGCTATCAAAAGGCAACAAAAATTCTTGAAATTCTTTGAACCATGTAAGTGTTCAGTGCTTTTGCAAAAGTCATAGCACCATCAGAGTACTTCACGGATTTGCAGGAGTTAGGGAGAAGAAAGGAAGATACGCCGCTGTTTCTATAAAAAGCAACTTTGCAAACATGCGCTGCAAATACATTTTTCAATCAGCAGCAGACACAGATACTAATGGCGAATAGCTCAATGCATGTGCATCAGCTATCGCCTGTACAACAACTTCGATTCTTCTGTAATTGCGATAACCAAGCGCGCTATTGATGTTAAATAATAGTGCTCGTAACGCACGGCACAAGCGGCATCGATATTATCTGCCGTTATTGTGCAATGCAAAGAACACACCTCCCGGTGATTTCTGCCTGCTCATTACCCCTTGAACCTTGTCCAGTCCTTAGCGCCCAATTGAACTTGCCCTTTTCTAGCTTTAATTCTGCTTCCTCTCACTTTTTCATCTCGCCCTCTGGCCCCTATTTCTGCTGCTCCCTTCCTTCTGTGTGCTAGTCACACTAGACATTACTCCGCCTGAGAAGGCAATTATATAGTTCAGCTTCACCACTACGCCCTCGTGAGATAAGTCTATGCCGCCAACAGAGCGAATTCAACGAACTACAACAACGTCTGTCTCATTTGACTGAAAATCTGATCTGCGCTGTGGCGCTACGCAATGCAGGACGCCGTAATTCGTTGCGTGGTGCCAAACGCAGATACATTTGGCACAGAAAATTTGCTCGACCTTGTCATTGACAAAAACGTTTTTGTTGGCTAACTGTATTTGGTCATTCAAGTGCACTATGGCGAATCTAAACCACCGGATTGTCTTAGAAGGCACTCAGTATTCTTCGTGATTACACTTCCAAGCCCTCAACTAAACGGTAGTTTGCTTCTCTGATTCATGGTACGCTCCCCTATCCTTCAGCGTAAAACATCTCATATTTCTTTGCAGGGGCATAAACTTGTGTCTTGGTTATTTTGAAGTTGCTTATTTTTTTCTTCCTTATTCAGCTGAAGCGAACGCAATATATGCTATAATTATGTATGCTTACTATTACCTTAAGCATAATAGGGCCATGTCGCAAAAATCAAGCATAATGTTCGCCATAGAGAGTACATCCACTTTACATGGGGATATCACATTGGCCATATGAAGAAAGAAGGTGTTGATTTGCGTTGTTATTACATCCTCTAGATGTCGTTCGTATTTCGGAACAACAGCTCTTATAGATGCGTTTTTGCAAGCGGCCCAGTATGATGCTTTTTTGAAAAACTGCGTTGGTTATGTCAAATAAAATGGTGTGGGCTTAAATAAAATCACGCACTTACACGAAACAGAAACAACCCAACATGCTGGCAGTGGCTGATGAACTGGTCAAAGAATTAAGATCACTGGGAAAACTTCAGGAAATCGCGAAAAGCGACCACATTGTAAAAAGTTATTTTGAAGAATACACGTGGGAGGTGCTCAGTTAAAAATTTTTTACACACTGCATATTCAGCTATAAATAGAACAATAGCTACCCAGAGCTTTCGACTAAAACACACGCCCGCTTTAACTATAGAAGGTAATTACTTAAAAAATAATTGAATACTGCACACCAAGGCAGCGTTTAAACACCCCACAGAAACTTGATGGCATAATGTAATTGTTTTTTTCCTGTAATTCCGAGAATACATTCCATTTGCCCGCAAGACAAGACAATATGCCGCAAAATAGTCCTTTAAGGGGGACTCGCCTGAAAACATACATATGGGACTTAATAATTCATGACCCACGAGCTTCAAAATGCATAGTGTACGGATACCAAAAAAACATTACAGATACATGAAAATGTTCCCAGAATCCAAGTTTGCTTCGCTTCGAAATATATGATCTCCTTTCAGGAACAAAAAGTAAGCAAGAAACATTTCGGCTGATCTAGTTTTCAAACACAAGCGCCATTTTTCCAAGATAGCTCCTGGCATCCAGAGCGAAGGCTCTCTGCTCACTTGATGGATTCCCGGACTAGGGAACCACTCCCACCTTAGAAAGCTCAAATAAACGTTTTCTCTCTCTCTCTCTCTCTCTCCAAGATAGGCAAACTAGCCCGTTCGGAGCATTTTCGTGGATCTTCGAAACCTTTCGCATAGGTGCACGATGGTTCTTAAGCCCGTGGGTCATCAAGTACTGAGTTCCATGGGAGTGTCAACAGGTGAGTTCCCCCTAACGATGTCTTTCGTAAATACATAAACACACAAGAAAAATTCGTGCAACCTCATTTACCCTGCCTTGTCCCCAACAGGAAACCTTACACCTCCTTCTCTCTTCAGCAAAAAAAAAAAAAATACTGTTTGGCATATAGTGTGGTAATTGAATAATAAAAAACACGTTTTGGTTATACTAGATCTTTCACCTCCTATTTGCAAACGAAGTGCTTGTAGCCGCATACACAGCAATTGTGGATATTAAAGCGCAGCTTTTATGTCCTCACTGATGCCGTTGTACGCCAATACGAGCCTCCAGGAAAGCCAACGTTCTCTGACGATCATGATGAATGATCGCGCGTGAAGTGAAACGGAGAAAAACGCTTCCCGTGGCCGGTATAGAATCTGGATCCCTCGCTATATAAAGCCGCCGTCCATCCGATTGCTCCATTTCCAAGCGAACGCCAAGCAGCAGGTACCGATTCGCGCCGTACATCCCAAAGCCAAACGTTAGGCCTATGGAGTGCACGCCCGAGAGTTGCTGTGTGCATTCTAGAAAAGTGATGCGTACCTCCAGAGTTGCACATACTCCTAGTGTGGGATTGTGTAACCAAGGAATCCATCAATATAAATCTTTGCGTTCAACTATCGTCGTCGTCAACAAAGGGATGCATGATTTTTTTTTTTTTGCAGCTTACGCGGTTGCAACTTTCTTGAACCGATTTTAGATTTGTTTTGACACAATACAAGCTTTCAACATATGGGAAGCAGATTGGGCCCAACGAAAAGTGACTATCTTACAACTGTAGGTATCAATGAACAGGCACAAAGCTTGCTGGAGGAATCAGTACGTGCCGGGACGCGTATTTCCAAACGCTTCGCTGCACAGAGCACCCACGTGACATATATGTTCGCGCGGTGCAGAACGGCAGTTAAACGTCGTCATTGGCTGCGCCCCAAACCCAAAGCTACCTAATACAGACCAAATCACTATTACTAACAATCACAACAGATACATTTTGGTTTGGAAAAAAATAAAAAAAAAGAGTCACGCAATGAAAAAACCCAAGAGCTAGACCTGCTGGAGCTAGAACGCAAGCCGTCAGCGCCAGTACTCAGTATTCTACATTGATGCCACAGGTCCGAGCTCCTTCTAGCAGGCGCTCAGAAGAATAGCGCGCGCAGTGGCATCACGCATGTCACGTGGGTGCTCTGTGCAGCATCGTAAAATGGGGTGTGACACCCTCCAACAGGTGCCCACAGTGCGGGCAGCGTAAAACCCTGCGGCATGCGATGTTCGATTGCCAGGTTGCAAAGACCTACTGGAAATTGTTATCTCGGATGTTTGGACACAAATTCTACGCACGCACAAAGTCGCGCGATGCACTTGTTCTGTTTTTACTGTGCCTTGGTGCCCAGATCATCTGGAAAAGGCGCGGCTTTGCGGCTCTCAGAGCGCGGCCACAAAAGTGCATGTTTCCAATGCTTCGAAAAATGCGCTCGCGTCTATTCGATCACCTGGAGGCTGAGCTCGCCGCGCTGGGGGAAGAGCAGTTCCTTCAACGGTGGTCCACTCGGCTTATCCGTGTGGTAAACAAACAAATACAAGTGTCTATTCTACCCTGTTGACTGTTGTATTGATCTTGACGTATTGTCGTATTGTCGTGAGCTTTCGATGATGTGATCTTTAGTGATGATTCAGAGTAATTGTGCTTGTAATAGTGTGTGTACTAGTGAACTATGGAGAACTGTGGAGTGAACTGTGTGTGTAGTGAGTGGTGTAGTGAGTAAAGTGATACATGCAGTGTGTATGGTTTAGGCGACCCGTGTAGTATTTAGCACAGCGGGTCTTTGTATCGGCGATTAATAAATTTTCTTGAAGCGATTGGAAATACGCTGCCGGGACCTTTCTCCATGCCCCTCGCAGAGCAACTCACCATTCGTTCGCCTCATCCCGTCTTTCGCAGGGTCAGCAAAAACTGCATCCGGCCAGGAGTTCCGCTTTCATACGTCCAAGACGGCCGAGGACGTGAGGGCACCATGTGGCACCAGGACTTCTAGCCGCCTCCAGGCGCAGGGTCCACCCACACTGCGACAGCCAGTCGCCAGGTCTGTTGCTGGCAGCTGGAAGGAAGAGGCAGGCAATCTAATTGTCACCTCACCATCAAAAAGAAAAACTGGCGAGCTGGCAACTGCAAGGCTTCGGGGTGCTTGTTATCCCTTGCCGCCGCCCCTTTCATAGCCAACGCGGAAGGCAGCGGCACGCAGCGCGTCGCGACAAAGGCCAGCACTGGGCAGGAAGGTCCGCCTGAAAGAGTACCGCACGCACCGGTAGAGCAGAAGCAACAAAACAGCAGGCCCGCTGTAACAAGGGTACTGTGGCAACACTAAGTAAGAAAGCTTGTGAGCCCCTCATTTCTCCGAATATTTAGCAATCAAATTAGTGGTTTGTACGCACCGTCCCTGCTGATGTTCCGATGACTTTGCCATAGCTCTATAATTGCCACGTGGCTACTTAAGCGCATGACTATTTCGTAGTTAGGCTTTCTCATCTGTTGGCGTTGGCTTCTACAGAGACGGATTGCCAAAACGGCTTGCACGCACGCCGCATGCGTGCTTGGGGTTGGTCCGCGCTCTCGCTCCAGCTTGCGTGAGACCTCCCGTCGTAAACCGAAGCTGCACGAGCACGCGAGCGGCGGCGCGGAACGACCTGTGCGTGAGACGTGTCGAGCCTTTTGTTCTGAGCGTCTTAATTAAAAGCCTTCCTCGCGCCGTCCAGCCTGAAGCGCTCTTCCCTTTCTCGCCCTTTGCCCGAGTTCTGGCTTTCTTCCCGGCATAGTTTGTTTTCACTGTCACTAATGCCGTTTATGACTGCATGCCAACTTTTGTAAACAAGAAATATAGTTATAGCGTCAACCTGGGCGCCTAGTGTCAACAGTATATACTTTTCATGCCCCACGTCTTAAACGCCAAACAACACGCAGAAGTATACGTATGTGGGCTTTTTGAGGACATCACGTTTCCCGTGAAATGGAACGACCCGGTAAAACCATAAACGCGGAACTACTGGTGTCACCGGCTTCAAAGTTGTTTAAACTTCATGTCCACTTATTTCTGCCTCTGAACGGAAGCCTGTGACTCCACTCGGGCCATAAAACAGCAGTCCAAGCCACTTAAAAGAGAGCAGTCCTGTTGTCACCGTAAGAGTCTTGTAGGGCTAATTTGTAGCAGTTCGTGATAGAAAACAGCGCGAAGCACGGCAGAGCGGGAGTCCTAAATAAGCAGGACGAGCACTCCTTCACGAATAAAAGAACTATTCAAATTCAACACTCATACACGTAAGCAAAATGCGCACTGGTGCCCTTTCAAATAAACTGCGCTTTACTGAAGTCCGGCGCACAGGTAAGTCCGGCTGTTGTTCGGCTTGTATAAACGAGAACTATCCGTGTGGTCACCTGCATGTTTTACAGTGGGCTTCGACACCCAAGCCATGTCGGAGTAATATATGTGATTTAGATTTCCGGAATTTTTCACTAAGTATTCACCTTAAAGAGGCAATGAAGACAAAATGCAGGTTGATTTTATTCAACAGTGTTTTATAGTGCCCGAAGCTCTTGTCCGGTAGCAAGCGATACTTTATTCACTTAAAATTACACAGTTTAATCCGAAATTTCAATTCTCTCGCTAAATTGTGTGTTTTGTGACATCAGCGATGACGTATCCAGTAAGGTACTTGAAGCGAAAGTTTAGCATGTGGACTAGGGCTGCAGTAGATGATAAAACATCTTTCGTTGTTTCGTTTACTGCCGGTGTTCTGTACGGCGCTACAATACAGCTCACGCTCGCTGACCGCATTCGTTTATTTTTTTATCATATTCACACCTGGTTTTTTTTCGTACGGTTGATAGTAATCGTTTAGTTAAAATTGGGAACGCTCGACAAATGAAGTCACAGAAGACAATTTCGCTTATGCCAATTTGCCAGTGTCGTGTGAGACAAGCCCAAAGCGCCGGTCTACTCCTTTCGTATCTTTCATTGTTCACCCCACCAAACTTGCTGCTACAAAACGAATATGAACTGAGTTTAAACGCGAAGATCTTGTTCTGCGAGCTGATGGGCCTGGTGTAACTCGCGTTTGATTTTTCCGGCCTCAGCGAATCGCACAGCTGCCCATAATACGGCATAGGTTCTAGTGCGAAGAATGAGCTAAGGCGTCACATGGCCATTCTCCTTTTCCCTAATTATATACCTTATTTCGGGAAAGTTTGCTTTAAAAGTGCTGTCAGTGTTATTCTAACGAGACAATCTTTTGAATGAACCGAAAGTTGATTTTGGCCTCATGGCCCCTTTAATAAAAGTGGAGAAAAATGTGACGGCTTTAATTCGAAATATTACATCAACATTGTAATAGGACGCAGTCTCAGTCAATCTACACCACAAGGAGTTATTTAAGCGCGAAATTTTAGCAGAATGGTGATAAATACATTCTTCCGTAAATGACAGAAATTGTAATGAACGCGGACATGTATTAATGGTAAAGCGAAAATTAGCTCGGCTTCATGCTAAGTAAAAATCTACAGAGTGATCAAAGTTAAGTCGGCAGCTTCTTGTGCTTTGATATACTTAAAGATCACCTCTACAGTGAGCTTATGCGCCCAGGGGGGCATAAAATAAGGTGGTAACTATTGGTGTCGGTGGCTTAATTAACTAAAATGTATTAATTAACATTTTAGTGGCTGCAGTAAGCAGGCATGTTTGCATTGAAAAGTTAGACGCAATCGTGTTTCTGCGCAGTTTCATTTGGCGGAGTATTACTAGCGCATCCGTACTCCCAAATATTGATCTGCGAAGTTTAATTGCCGTTCGCATGATTACACATGCCAGACAGCGACCAGTGCAAAGCTCCTCCCTTTTGTTCAGTGTTTCGGTAGCGGTTCCGAGTAATGCCGATTGCGATAACGCCAGCCAAGACTGAAAGGGTGCCAGTTATCCACTTTTACCTATGCCGCCACCCCGATGTCAAACTAAACACCGTACACAGCAGGCACGTCACACTCGAGTTACTCGAGCTCTGGTCTAGCCCGTGCGGTGTTCTTGAACAACTCGTGGGCGCCAAACTAGGCCAACATCGAGCTTTAGGGTGTTAGGAGTATCTTTATGGATAAAAGGCGAGCGTCTAGGAAACAAGCTCCGCTGAGAGCCATATTTACTCAAAGTAAGAGAAATCCGCGGATTTGGGCATAGACAGCGCTAGAAGTAAATGAAGGCAGGATGTTTTTTTATGTAGGCATGAGATAAGAGTTCGGGTGTGACGAACAAATTTGAGTAGCGCTGGATGGGAGTTGCTTGAAGGCTATGCGCATGACTTTCGTCGTGCAGGAAGCATAACTAAGCTGATGATGATTATTATTGTGATGTATTGTGTAAATTAAGCTATTTGCTTTCTTCCCATTCTCCCCCCTCTATAAGACACCAGGATACAAAGTTGTGAACGTGATTTGTGGCCACTTGCTCAGTTGCGTATCGTCAAAGCGTTGCACCAATAAAGGTCGATCTTGCTTGGTTGTTTGGTGGGTAACGTACGCTTGTTCACAACCCCATTGCATGTGATAAAAAAAAACGTAATAGGAGACAGGTACCTGAAAAGATCTACTGAGCTATTCGAAGGGATTAATCCGTGAGAAATATTATCTATGTCCGGAGCAACAGAGATGATAGTGGGTTCAACTACGGCGGATTGTGACTTTAAGTCACCCTTTCTGAACAGGTACAAAAAAGTCACAAAGCGAGGTTTCATGAAACCTGTAAGCAAGTTGCATCTGTTTTGAGATGTAACATTCTCCTTTCGGCTCTTGTGAAAATCAAGTATGCGCTCTAAGTACTTGAAACAGGTGTTCGGCGTCGCATGACTGGTAAACCCTACGAAATGTCGGTACTGCATTTGCGATCATGCGGACGGCATCCGAGATTTTGGAACTCATCAGGAAGGCAATCGATAAACATCCTATAAACTACGGGTTCTTGTTTCGTGGACAATGTGGTGTGTAAGTCACGGGAGAAAGATGGTCCAGCAGCCTTTGTCAAGCTAGCGCGGCGAACCCTTTTTTACGTCTCGTCAGGCGAGCTTCGGCGCCTCAGGGACGTCATCTCTTCACGGGGAAGTGGATCAGCGACCCACTGTGCTACAAGGAACCGACGGCTGGTTGGCGTGCAAGGACGGGCGCTTCATCGATAAGACTGCGGAGCTGCTACACAAAGGCGGACGGGACCACACCCGTGTACGTCCGCTTTCATTCGTGCGTGGGCGGAGGGCGTTGTAAGAATAAATTGTATTGGGCATGACTCGGAGTTAACGCAGTGCATGGTGTTTCATCAATGCTCGAGCTCGTCACGAAGATTTACAGGGCACTAACAAGGTTGCGTAGATGGTTAACTTTAAGCTTTTGCGTGTGAAACCACCGCCATAGGTAGTTGATGCATGGCATTAAAGGCGGAAGCACTTCTTGGCCGCAGGAAAAAATTTCCTTTGACTCTGTCGTTGCGCCCTCATATCCCCGACTCAGTTTTAAAGCTTTCAAGCTCACGAAAATACCGACCAAGGCGAACGATCCTCTTATGTTCACCCTTTTTTGCTCAATAAAAAGTTTTTTCTCCTTCACTTCCTCCTATTTATCCTCATCCGCAGCTCTCTGATTCTTCTCGTAGTTTCATCGTACATACGGGTCAATCATTAACCAGCAAGCTAACCTGCACCAAAGATTTAAAATATACACTTATATGTTGAACTAAAACAGTAACATTTGAATGTGATTAAACAAAAGTTTAACAATAGTGCTTTATTGCATTGAAGGACTCTGGTTTAAGTAATATTTTGAACCGCAAACTTTAGCATCCAATAAAATAATGTTTTGAAACGATGAGCTGTCTGTTCCTCACATCTTGAATCTTCTCGTGCTGTTGGTTTACTCATTGGCACAGCACTTTTCATATGGTCGCTAAGGTAGAGCCGGAGAGCTAAAAAAGTCATGTTAAGAACAGCATGGTCATCCGCCCTGAGGTTACTGTGCATTTTGTTCGGGCCGCTTCACTCGAGCAAACAGCAACCCTTAAAGGCTCATCGATATCGAGTTATGCGAGCACATTTTCCGAGAGAAACACCAGCACTCGCTTACGCGCTGCCGGAAAACTAATCGCAAACGGGAGAGGGGATGGTTCGAGCACCCCCATTACCACAAGGCTAAGTACCAGGATAAGTACCTGCTTAAAATATTTAGCATAGCTGCGGAAGCGGCATTCTTGAGACGTTGCGGTGTAGCTCGCTCGGTTGGTCAGTGAGGCACCAACCAATCGTCACCCCTGAAGCCATCGGCTGTGTTAACAAAGTGTACTTGTTCAGGGTATAGCAGCCATTTATCAGTTGCCACCGTTATATTCGTTATCGCGTGGACAATCAATAGCCAAACCATTCATCGTCGTCGTCGTCTTCTACAATGGGAGAGACTGTCTAATGACCCTAAATGTCTACTGCAGCCATTACACTGTCACTGTCGTTTTCTTAGACGTGTTACACTTGGAATCCAAAGCGATATTTCTCACGTCAGTATACCGTTGCCATCATTTTATACGCCGCTGGGAAATTAGTCATAAGGCTAAACGTAAACCACCTCCGTGAGAAGCGTGAAGCGTGTAGTTGCAATTGAAAAGGTGCATTACCATGCCCAGTGACAAGTGTCAATCAATGTCTACGTGTAGACGAAATCCTCCACGGTTGCGGTGAAATCCTAACACGCATTCTGTCATCACGCGCAAACTTTCCAACTTGTGAGGTTTGTACAGGGTGGTTAGGATTCAATATTTATTGATTGAATAAACTTCATGAAACAGCAAGTGCGATCTTCGGACGCTTAAACATCATTCCGAAAGTAAAGGGTTTGGATCTTTCGTGAGCGCACCTCATTACGGGATTCCTGCTTTCTAATTGTCAAAAGCTCTTCTTTTTTGCACCTCTGCTTATCGAAAAAAGAGGTTGGTGTGTTTCCAGCTAGATCTGTCCCCGTCCATTTACCCTGGGGACTGGTTTGCCCATATTAAGGTCGCGAATTTTCTTATCTGTAATTGGTTGAGCTCGTCAATGGCATGCCTAGGGTTTGGTTTAGGTTCGTCTCTAAAATAGATGAGGTACGCAATGAAGCGGAGGTCACACCATTTTAAAGCCAATCGATTTAAAATACACATTACAAAACAGAAGCAAAGTTTAATTTTCATGTGCTTACAACAATGTGCTTATAACGTTTTGAAGTGTTCGTCTGAAAGATCGATGGAAGAGAAAAGAAAGGGTTTGCCTTATTTTCATATAGAATCTTATTCGAAGTCATCGTAGGTCGTCTACACCTGAGACCTCCAAATGACCAATCTAAAGGATTCGAGCACAAATAAATGTGTGCAGGGGCAACATGCAAGCGCGCGTGAGGTTTCGCATTGCGCAATGTCTCAACACAGACGCCCTTTTTCAGCCAAACAGAACGCTGGTCCTAGTCATTCCCCGAATTCGAACACCCGGCCACTTCGATAGCTCTGCAAGTTTTGTAAAGGTGGAGCAGGTCTCCCCCCACCATACCGCAGCCTTCGATGACCTTGCTTGCATTGCTGGACCCAGTATCACCTGGTAATGTATACCTGGCCACTGTGGTATAATTGGAAATCAAAAAAGCCGACGAAGCGCCCCGTATGGGCCTTAATCACAGGCAATACCGTAAAGTGTTCTTTACAAAAACAGGATTCTCTCATGGCACATCGCTTTGCAGGAACTGAAAGAAACCGGCTATGGTGCAACGAGCCCTGAATTGAAATCAAGACTTCCAATACAGCTCCCTCATAGGCTAGAGACATTATATCATCGACTACGACTGAACTCGGCTTACGCCAACAGTTAGCTTTTTCACCTCGGACTGACGACCAACCCGTACTGCGATAACTGTTCCTTCTCTAGAACCATTGAACATATTTTATTAGAATGTGTGGCCTACTTGACACCAAGATCCCATTTTTTTAAGATATTGAACGCCTAGATCAAGAGCCGGTAACTTGAAGACTATCTTAGGACAATGGGCTTGCCCTTCAAAGCAGCGTCAGGCTCTAAAAAGTTTGTTTGCTTATTTGGAGGACATTGGTCACATTTCAAAATTTTGAATTCTGTGACAAAATCTACAAATAGTCCGTCAAGCTCGTCAAGCCACCCAGTGTTTTTTTTTTTCTGTCCACATCTTTCTAGGGCCTGTTGTGCCTACATCCCCGATCCTCTAGCAGAGAAGCATGTAGGCGAGTGCAAACTTCGGCAAACTTTCTGCTTCTTCCGTAAAGAGCCTTCTCTCTCTCGATTGGTTCCAAAAAATGGGACGGTAGTTTTAAGAGCAGGGTAAGTGAAATGCTTCTGCCGCATGAATTTGCAATAAAACGGATATTCACTTTGTCAGACTTCTTTGCTTGTGTTACCCCTGCAAATTGCATCCAACCACGCAGTGGGATACATTCGTTCCGAGAAATTATTTTAGGAATTTAGTCAGTTAAATTAGCATACCACCTCAAAGAATATTAACCATTTGTTGTCCGCAAATTCTGGTGTAATCAGTTTTCTTGATTTCAAGGTATAGGAGCCCGATTTGCGACGTAACTTCCCCGTAAAGTTTTACGCATACCAGCCAGCAAACGAGTACCCGACATTCCTTGTTTCCTTTCGCATCAACCACGATTCCGTTCTCTTCAGCATTTACAAACAAAGCCATTGTATGCATCATTTTGTACTGGTGTGGCGTAACGCCGAGCTTTTTTTAGTCATGGGCAGGTGGTTGTTCTGGGGTGATGATAAAATCCACAATACATTTTAGAGAAAACCACTGCAGCATGCATAGTCACCAAACAAAACTGAAAGTCGCTGTGCTAACAGTCGCTCTGAAAACAACTCAAACGAAGAGTATCAATACGATACTGTATAAAGCTCAGTGCACTGAAGGTAACCGAGAAAGTGCCCCGCAAGCATAGTATCGGCATTCTGTGCACAACCAATTCTGCTCAAAATGGTGCTGTTTCTTGGCTTCCATTGTCAGTCGGCTTCTGGGAAAAGCAATCATGGAGTAAATTTTGCTGTGCGAAACCACAGCACTGATTTTATGGCTTTATTGCAACCAATAACAGCTACAGTTTTATTGAACTGTATACTGAGCGCTGAGTTTACCCAGGAAAAATATTTCATGTTTTTGTACGACCGGCCGAAAGCGAGGTTAGTTGCATTTTGAAGTTGAATACAGACAGACAAGTCCACGCATGGTTGCCAGAAGTTCTTTCATACATCCTGCAACTGCTAGAGGCACTCGTAGGTCAACTGCCTTAATGTAAGCTTCTAAAAAGCAGAAACATTTGTTTGTTCTTTAACTCTACGGGATAGGGGACCCTGCAGAAGCAGAATTATGCGAAAGTGGAACTCTTCAGGAGACAGCGGTTCTCCCAGAACCAAGTCAGCGTTCATATAATACAAAGCTATCTAGCCATGGGCGCTTTTAAAGCAGAAAATTAGAATACAAATCATTAGCACTGAGATTATCCTATGAAAGCCATCTAAAACTTTGGCGGGGTTTTATGTGCTTTTTATGGGAAACAAAAACATTGATGGGAAGTTACTGAACTCTCTTCGGGCAATATTGGACGCAACAGGCTCTGAAGAGATGTCAGCGCTACGGCACAATGTAAACATGAAAAAGCCGACCTCGGTAATATTTTGCTGGAGTTTCGGCCGACACGTTTAACCTTAGCCCCGGTTATCACAACGCTGATGGAAAATTCGACACGCGCTCCCATTGTACAGGCGTCTCATGTCTGATCAGACGCACTTTAATGTTGGTTACGATCGTAAAAGCTTTTTCGCTTCGTCGTAACTGGCGCATAGTGAGCTGTCTATCTTCAGTTGAATCAAAAGGGTGAAATGGTCATCGGTGTGCCACAAAACCAGCAAAGGATATTTCGCTCAGAAAGATTAGGTACAAGTAGTACGTGATATATGTTTTCTCCGATTCACAGTAAAGATTAGATGTTCTGCTGCATCAGCGACGCGTGTTGTGGACCGCAGCAGCGGTGATAGCTGCAGGAGGCCAAATAATCCCAGCGGCAGCGTAATTCGAGCATTGGACAAGGTCTATTCCTGTGTCGTTTCACATCGCCCATTTTTCTCGAACGCACAACAGCCGGGCATGATCTTACCCGATTCATTGATTCATTCATTTGACTCAGCCCCCACCTAGGAAGTTTGCCACGGACCTCGCATGCCAGAGACTCAACTCTTACCGTGGCAGCGGGAAGGAGGAAAAGTCAGTCCTCGTGTCGGGCAACCTGAAAGCGATTTCACTCTTCTCTCCGTCACTGCGGGCCACAAATAGGACGAGCACACACCGAAGACACGATATGTTCGAGGACGGTGCTAGCGACCAAACAGCCGGACATGCGGAACAACGCGAACGACACCGGCACGCGCGCATGGCCGCGGGCGCGCGGTACACTCTCCCTCGAGCCGCTCTGCCAGCGTCGGCGGCGTCTGCGGCGCCAGTGACGCTCACGCCCAGCGCGCGCGCGCTAGCGACCTAGCGCCTCCGGCTGCTGCGCACTCTAGTAGGGCAAGCGTGCGGCGGCGGACTCGCACCACCGTCCTAGACCGCCTCAATTCCGTTCCCTTCTCCGCGCCCTCGCTCTAACCCCAGCCCTCCTTTCTGGTTCGCCCGGTCGGACAGGCCGGCGACGCCGCCGGCGGCAGCGGCGGCGTTGAATCGATCTGGTCCCCAAACAGCACCAGGCCGAAAAGCCGTGCCGGCTTCCCCCGCACTCCGTGCCCCCCATCATCGAGCCAAATAGCCCGCCGATGCTCTTTTATTGACAACGTTTATTCGCACAGGCATTTCGAACGCGTTGATGTCGGCCGTTGCTCCTGTGGTACTGACAGGTCACCGTGGCCTCGTTACTGGGAGGTGTTGCAGCCATGAGGAATGAAAGGGCTGGCCGCGAAGAAGAAAGGCACCACAGCCAGCCTGGGCGTGAGGGGGGCGAGAGGGAGAGTGAGGGAGAATAACGGCGGTTAGCGTGGCGTTCCGCGCGTGCGAACGCTGTCGTGATAGGTGGATTGTGGTCGTCTTCTCCGGCCGTAGCCAAGGACCCCAGCCAGGCGTGCAACCGTGTACGGTGTATACAGCCAGTGCGCGCGTGCGGGCCAGTTACCACCAACAAACGCCCCCTTGATACCTGAGAAGGCTTCGCGAGCCGCCTCTTCAGACAAACGTTCTTGTCACAAAAGATAGCGCATTTTCGACACTACCCAAGCGCTGTCTCTATCCTCTGTCTGTATCCATACCTGCTCTGTCTTGAAGCTCTGACTGAGTACAGTATTTTTTGTTGACATATTCACGAAATCTACCATATCCCTAGTTTTCCCAGCGCGTCTGCCTGGGCTCACACACTTCGCTCCGTCACTAGTATTTGGATAGCCCGACTTCAAGTTCTGAGAGACAGCGAGAAATAAGTGAAACAGAAACGTAAGTCTAGCAGGTAGATTCGCTTCCTACCTATGGTGGCAAAAGGATTGCAACACGGGAGTACGCGAAAAAACAGAAAAAATATTAGCAGACGCAACGCGAGCTGAGCAACGTGCGCGCGTTCAACGTTCACATAATTCGATCGAAACCACCATCATGGACAGAAGGCACCAAGTTCTTCGTATCCTGTGCGGGCGAGAACTCAAACTTTTCTATGCTTGCTACGTAAAGGAAGCTACTGAATAAAGGAGGAGAATCTGCTGAATCTTTTAATCTCTGGAACTCGTGTTCCTGCACAACTGTCAGCAGAGCTTGCTAAAAACAATTTAAGACACTCGAGCATGGTTAGAAGTTTTACGGAAAAGATGGAGTGAGAAATGAACTAATATGACATAGCACCTCTTTGCAGTTTTAACTACTTGGAAATTGCGGGTACGGAGCCATTCGCATACATCGCATTTCACATTTGCGCGAATGGCTATATCCAATAAGTGTTGCTATAAAGTGCACGTACGACATGAGTTTTCACGTTGGCCCTACTGCAATTCTCTTCCCCCCACGCTACTATTACGGAGCAGGGGAAGGCTATTTGACTGGTTCTTCGCTTCGTAAGCTTGTTGATGCCTACGTGCGATTACACACATCCTCGAAACTTTAGAAAGTGAATAGGAGCCGTCCCAGAATTTTGGCTGCTTCGCGTACTTCCATTACAAACACACAGCAGCGCTGAGCGAGGGTCCTGGCGTAGAAAGAAAACAAGACAAACGATCACTCCTTACCAGTCATTTTTGAACGAAAACATGTCGTGAATATGGCTCTCAATCCCCTACAGCGGCACTAGATAAAGCGTATTTTGAATGCCCCAAACAGCAAATTATTGCGTACCTCAAAAAACCAAATTTCCTACCCTGCAACGTATGCTGGCTTGTTTTGCACGCATTGGATTTCTAATCTCAAACGAATAGATTCAGGATATTTCTCTATTTAGCTAATTTAAATGGATCGAAATGACGTTTTTCAGTAAAACGAGCCTACCATAGTGTCAATTCAACTGCAACACCTGGCGAAGAAACAGCTCATTTTCGCGGTCGTGAGCTGTCACTGAAAGAGTCCATTTATCAGCGTTTCGCCTAGCACTTTTGTACCTTTCCGCCATACTCATCGACAACGGTAAACAACTCGGCAAATCTCTGCATTCAGCCGATTTAAATGCATCGAAAGTAAACGTTCTTCCCGAGTGGCCCGGCCAGATTGTCACCAATTAATCTTGAACACCACGCGAGGAGTCCGATCAATGGCGGGATTGGAAGTTTTGAGTTGTCACTGAAAGTATCAATTTATTACGTTTCCTTTAAAATCCGGCATTGTTTTTCTTCATTCAGTGTTCCTTTTTGATATACCCTTGAAAGCAGTTTGGCGCCAGTGTCTAGGCGTGAATCATTTCAAGCTCGAATGTTGCCTGTGGCTACAAAAAACATAATGTTTTTGGCAAACGCAATTTAAGGCCTCTTTATAAACACGAAATTGTCGCTCATAAAATACTTTTCTGTCAAGAAGCTTCAAGAAGCTTTGTGCCGGACGAAAAAACAAAAAGGTTGCCTGCACTGGTGGATTACTAAGCCGAAGAATCCATGTCGAGACTCAGGGCCAGTATGAATAAAATTTCTGGGGGCGCTTGAGTGTGCAAAATCCTGGAGATAGTTATCAAGTACTTGTTTTCCGCGTCGTCGTATTTAAGTCTTTCTTCGGTTTCTGTTCGCCGTCTTTTGTCGCGAACTTCTTCAAAAGGCAGTATGCTAATGACACTTCCCACCACATGTTAAGCAGATTCACAGTTTTGCGTGATTAGGGGGTCCCTGTTCTACACACGTGGCATTACGTTTACCTGTAACGCAGGGAGCAGTAGGCCAACTTTTCCGCTGGCAACGGGTGGAGATAGCAGTAACAATGAGCAGTGATAACCCGCAGAACACGGAGCAAGAATTTTATTCTTGCTCCGTGCCCGCAGAGTGTAGTATTGGGCTAGTTGGTGATTCAGCTTAACAATAGAGTGCAACAAAACAAAGACTTAAGCTGAGGCACACAGGACGAGCGCTGTGTTACTAACATAGTCGGATGTAAGGTTACACAATGAAAAGAGCCCGATGTACTAGAAACAGGCCACAGCGCTCGTCCTGTGTGCTTCAGCTTAAGTCTTTGTTTCTGTTGCGATGTGTTGTTAAGAGTAATAACCCACTTAGCTCCAAATCGGGCGACCCCGGTTCAAATTCCATGTGAACTCAAATGTGTTTTTATTCACTCTTTGAAGCGGCGGCAATTTTCTGTACAGGAAAACAACAACAACAACGACGACGACGCCGGGTTTGGCACAACGGGTCACTTTTAAGGCGATAAGTCTTCGCCTTAAAGCACTAAACTGTTATGGCGGTTTTCTTGACGGCATGAAACTAGAGACGTAAAATTTCATAAAATTTTGAGGGCATTGAAAAAAAGCCGCTTCTTTCTCTTTCGTACAGGAAGGTTCGAAGAAAACACCATACATTCTCGTCTTTAACAGTAAAAAGGATATAATTATTACATAACTGCAACACAAAAGTCCCAAGAGAGTTTTCGCTTGCAAAATCTCAGCACGCTTTCACGGCAAGGCATTGATTTCACAGCAAAGTGTCAAAGCTAGCATTTATACCAATTCGTGTCAATTAATTCTCGCTTGACCCGTCGAGGCTTAGTTGCGCAGCTTACAAGGCCTTACGAACATTGAGGTTGGATAGCACGCACACAAGGTTTGGACGCAATCCGACGCCAGCCTATTGCGTAGCTTGCAATCTAAGTTTCGAAACAGAGGCCAATTTCTTTCGCATGTAGAAGAAAAAGGGGCAATTTTCAGTACGTGGCCGGCGATGGAATCAAGGGTTGGTTGAAGCGAAGCCCCTGCCACCCCGTGGACTGATCCAGGTCTTCGAAGTCTCCCAAAGTCATTATTATAACCAAATTCAATTGCAGTCTCTGTATACTGCCACGTTAGACAGGAGTATCCTGACGTTCTAACGAGAGTCGCATCACCACAGAATTGCGTAAGGAAGCTATGGTTTTTTTAAAGCAAAGCTTTTATCATCTCATTGACGTTGTCGGTAGTCTACCAAGAACGCACTGCAGGAAAGCCAACTTTCTCTGACGATGATGATGATCTTGTGTGAAGAGAAGACAAAAATTGGCCGCGTATCTGCTCCTTTCGTTGCAAGTATCGACAAAAGCCGGTAGTCTTTGTCGACATTTGCCAATTAAATGCCTCCCTTCGCTTTCCTGCTTCACCTTTCCATGTTGTTCCTCTTGCGTCGCGCTCCTCCCAAAGTAAATACGGGAAAAGTTCGTTCAAGACAATTTAAATTTACCGCGTTCCACTGCTCCAGGCCAGGTGCCTCGATGCCAGCGCTGGCGTACGGCGGAGACGCGCGTGAATCGAGGCTCCCTACTTCAACGATTATAGAACCGCGTTGCCCTAGTCCACGTGCGTTTCAAGCAGAACGTGGAACCTATCTATTGGAACCTTTCGTAACTGTTGCCGCTTGATTTCTTAAAATGCCGTCAGAAGCTATAGTGGCGCGGAGACAGCAGGTGACAGTGTGATGATTTTTTCTGGGGTAGATGTAATATTTAACTTCACAAAAACCACGCGTCTATGGATTTCTTTATAAAGGAGCCCTCTAAATGTCTCTTGTGTGTTAATTTTCTGTCTTACATTTGCGTATTGTCTTGTTCTTCTTCAACAATGTTGACAAGCATGGATATATAAACCGGACTTAGACGTTTAGATTTGGCTGTGAGTATATAAGTCTATTGCGCAGACTTCGTTTCACTTTGGCCGGGTGGCTGAATCGAGTCACAGACACACAGACAAACAGACATACAGACAGACCAAAATTTCTGGGTTGAAGTAGCCCAAGAAAGACTAGCGTCTTTAAAATTAAAATGGTTTCCGTCGGGAACTGTAGCACGTGGCACAAGACCCCCGTGGAGTTGCCGCCCAACCACTCAAAAAAATATGAGCCTTTTCTCTACTCTTCCTCCTTCGTGATCGGAATCGAACCTGCGCCTCTGGCGTTATAAAGCGCTGGTTCCTGTGTTGGTTCGTTTGGTGTGGGACTTGATTTTGGAAAGCTTCACGTTCCCAAGTCGTTGTCGTTTCTACGGAATGGCATTTTGTTTTATTTTTTCTTCAATTATTTCCTGGTCGAAGAAAGCGAGGAAGCCTGTTACTTCCCAAAATGTTCAATGTTTTTTTTAACCGCTTATATATTTACATGGTACAGCCGCCACATTTTCTCCCTTAGCATTTCTTAATACCGTATCAGAATTTTTAGAGTCGCTTTGCGTTGCTGCATCACCAGGCCACAACCACAATTTCGGTCTTTTTTTGCGAGACACGGTCTGCCAGTTTAATTCTCGCGATGATTTCCCTTCTTCCCGTTCCACGCCCACGCTCTTTTACGCTACATGATTCTAAGCTACATTCCCGTCGTAACCATCTCGTGGTAAAAACTACTTGAAGTTAAGCCTTTTACTACGCCTTGTCCTTGTATACGCTGTTTGAAGAGCACAAAAAAGAAAACGAGGATACGTGCGTCGCGGCGTTTTCCTCGTGGCAGCGTTAAAAGGAAAACATAATGCAAATAGCCGTAGATATCCGGCTTGTTTATTCAGACGTTCGCGGGGATCATGAACAACCAGGTGGATAAAGCGTTCTACAAAGGCCTCTGGAAACATGCCGGAATTTATGAATTTGCAAACTATAATTCACAAACAGTGTCTGCAGAGGAACTGCTTCATACGAACTGCTTGTACGCTGGTTACAAAGCTCTCACCTACTTATCTCATTTGACGGCTGCATCCATTTCTCCTCAACATCAACAAGGATACACCATGAAACAAGCCAAGTACGAGAGAAAAATGGTTCATAGAGATATTTTTTGACCCCTAACGAGCAGTAAAAAGTCATGACGCGGTTTCGAGCCCCATGTATCGAAAGGGGGTCCGATGTTTGCCCCCCCTGCACTGGGACGAACATGGGCAAGCGCAGGGCAAGTTAACAAGCCTGTCGTCTGTCGGTAGAAAGTTGAGGTAGTGCTCAAGTTCTTGCCGGCTGCTGCCGCAAGTAATAGAAAGAAAAACCGAGGAAATATAAATGTTACCTGAGTTATGTTTGATAATTCAAAAAGCAAGCTTTGTTTTATTAAGTTTCGTGATACAGCAGATGTTAATCAAAGTCCAGTATTCGTCCGCGAAATGCCGCGCCGGTACACTAGCCCCTCAGCTTCCACAAAGCATGGGGGGGCTTGCGCCACCCGGATTCTGAAGCGGAGTTTCGCAACTAGTGTAAATGGAAGAACTTTGATTTTGCATAGCATAAAATGTTGAACAAATTCACAGGGACGGGTTGTTCTTGTGTTCCGGGGCACTTGTTAGAAGGCTGTAATAGATCACCAACTATATTATAAACTTGCGCGGTGTATTTCAATGATCGAGCATTATAGAGACGCAGTTAAGGAATTTGTGCGCTCTTCTGCAGCCTAGCACAGCTGGTTACATACAGAGCCTAGCTGATACTCCACAGGTGTCTTCACCAACGCTTTAAAAATGTATAATCAACTCTGCCTTCTCAGTCAGTGAACACGTTCAATCTGTCAGATAATCAATCAATTGACTGACTTTCTCCGAAGTGGCGGCTCGGCTGACGCAATCGCTTCGCGTCCATTCGTCGGATTCAAACTTCGGCCAGCTAGAGCCTGATTGGAGCGATTCAAACTTCTCGCGGCTGCAACGGCTCGCGGGGGTATAAAACCCGTCCGGAAGAACAGCGAGCGCGGCACTTTTCGGAGGCACCGAGTGAGACGTGCTGTTGCCTCTCTGCGAGCCATGTAACGCGTTTGTTGCCCTTGTACATACTGTATATAAATTTTGCTTCAACTTTTCGTCGGCTCGAGAACTTCATCGCTCTACTCTGCGCCGCGTCGATAGCGGACGGAGTAAGGCTGAATTCCAACAGTGGTGACGGCGCTCGGATGGCCAATCGCAACAGTGGTGGCAGTGGTGGAAGCGGCGGGGGATGGCTGATTCCCAACAATGGATGACAGCAGCGGGATCGACCGGCAGCGGCTACTACCTAGTGTGGTGAGTGCTCAATGTTCGCTCTCAGTTCACCAGACTTCTCTAGCACATGTTATCGTAGTTTAGAGAAGGGCTGTGTGAAGCACTGTATATAGTTTTGAGTGTTTCAAGCCTAGAAAGAGTGTTTCGAAACCAAAGCTAGTCGCGAGTGTGTAAAGAAAGCACTGTAGAGAATTACTTGCGCGTGCCTTAGCTAGTAGCTCGATAGTACAGGAACGGCAAGGGAATTCTAACGTGGGCAAGCAGCAAGAGGCTAGTGGAAACGATGGAGGACCTTAAAGTGAAGGCGCTTATCAAAAATTGCGAAGAGCTGGGCTTTGACTTAGGGCGTGCGAAACAGAAGCAGGCGATTGTTGAGGTCTTGTGGAAGGAGAACGTAACGACTGAGGAAGTCAATCAAGCCGGGGCTGAAATCAAAGAGCGCCGTGAGCGCGAGGAGGCGGAAAGGCAGGAACGGAGAGAGCAAGCCGAAAGGCAGGAACAGCTTGAGTTAGAGTTGGAGCTCCGGCGGGGCCCGTCGGCGCCTAGCATAACTTCTACAACGGTTAAGGCGAACGATCCGAGAGATCGGGGCCAACTTCAGCCGTTCGTTATTGGCGAGGACATGGCGAAGTACCTCGTCAAGTTCGAGCACGTTTGTGAGCGAAACGACATCGAACGGTCTCTGTGGGCACAATACCTGTTAGCCCTGCTACCTGGAGAGGCATCGGACGTAATAACGTTCCTATCGAAGGAGGCCTTTGAGAGCTACGACGAGGTCAGAAGCACTTTTGAGTAAATACAGTGTCGCCTAAGGCTTTCCGGCAGAGGTTCCGGTTAGCGAAAAAGGGCAATGAGTCGGATATAGACTTCGCATTTCATGTCAAGGCTGACCTAATTGAGTGGCTCAAAGGCGAGGAAGCTTATGACGACCGCGACAAAGTGGTAGAGTGCATAGCACTGTAGCACTTCTACCGCTGCGTCGAACACGACGTCAGGTTGTGGCTGCAGGATAAACTCCAAGAAGTAATGCTCAACAAGGCAATACAGTTAGCTGAGGAGTACTACACCCGCCGAAAGTTCCATTATAGGGCGGCGCACGTTGAAAAAGTGGACAGTAAAGCGCTTTTAGAAAGAAGCCTGACGAAGGGAAACAGCTAGCGCGTCGCAGTTTTCGAAGAGACTCACTTCCTACGAACCAAAATGTTGGAGAAGGAATAGATGAATCATGAAAATCGAACAACTACACCAACCAGCGCGCGGATGCCGACCGTGCATTGAGTAGCGGAAGCAGCTATTCTGCGGCAAAAAGGAAGGGGCCCATCGCGGCAAACTGTAAACAGAAGATTGTTTTCGCTACGATCCGAAAAACCAAAACGAACATGCGGTTTGCTCGACCCCTACATGCAGGAGATAAGCTTGAACGGCGAGAAGTGCAGAGCACTCCGAGACTCCGCAGCAACTATGGACGTAGTCCACCCGTCACTAGTATCTCCGAACGACTGCACAGGAGAAGGCACGTGGATAAGGCAAGTTGCCTGAGGAGCAGAGCGTTTGCCTGCCGACTGCTCGGGTCGTCATTGAATGCTGTTTTCGTAAGCTTAACACCGAGGCGGCCGTGTCCGCAGCGCTCCCGGATCATTTTCTTTATGTCTTCTCTAATAGCTCGGAGCAACTCCTCAAAGAACAAGGAAAATCGTTGTTTACCATCTTGGCATCCATGGCACTCAGGAGATCGCAAGCGCGGAAGCTCTCCCAGGAACTTGACACTAACCACCTCAGCGAAACGAAACGGTAAAGGCGAGGGAGAAATGGAGCCCGAGCAGCGAGCCGACCGCAAACTCTCGCGATAGGTAATTGGAACCGCCAGCGGCTGAAGCGGGTTGCGTCACCCCATGCGTCACCCCCTTTGGCGGAGAAA
Organism: Haemaphysalis longicornis; assembly: GCA_013339765.2. Taxonomy (NCBI): domain Eukaryota; kingdom Metazoa; phylum Arthropoda; class Arachnida; order Ixodida; family Ixodidae; genus Haemaphysalis; species Haemaphysalis longicornis. The sequence continues at coordinate 69,994,480 of CM023453.1, forward strand.
CCGAATTCGGCGCCGCCTTGCGAGGCGAACGATACATTGTCCCCAGTCTCCGTCAGCTGGCATGAGTTAATAAAGGAGGACATAGCGACGTTCATTCGAGAACAGCAAGATGATAGCTCGATAAAAGCGTTGCTAGAGAGCCTGCAACTGGGCGCAACGAAAAAGGACGTTTCATTTCATGTGAAGTCCGGCTTGTGGTGCCGCAGTAACATGGTTGCCAAGGACAGAAGCACGAGCAGCCAAGGGCGTCCGCAGAACTTTTTGCAAGGGGGGGGCATCCATTAGCAAGGGGGGGGGGGGGGGGTACGGTTGGATAGCACCAAAAAGGGGGCTATTTGTGGTTACAAAAAGTACAAACAGCGAATTAGATCCAGACTTGGAAGATATACATTGGATTTTATTACCGAACAAAGAAATAAAGTGAATAAAGAAAAATGCGAAAAGTTACTGTCTCTTTGTAAAGAAGAGTGGCCAGTCTCGCTGCGTGAGGGTTCTCGACTCACGCCAACTGATCACCAGCACACAGTACAATACATTCACATACATAGAACTGCACTCCGTCAATCTTCCTTGAATAGCAGCTGCAGACGCCTCGGGTTTTTCTGGGCAAATTGCGAGATGACATGTGTGATGAAGTCTGTTGAAATGGCTCACACAATAAGGTACTACTGGCCTCCCTGACTTTCAATGGCAGTACAGGCGTGCAAGCGTTTTGAGGGCTAATTAATAGGTTTTGTTTTGGGGCTTGGGTGGTGCCGACATTTCGCAATTTCGAAGGAAAGGGTTGTACAAAGTGATGGAACGACACGGATGATGTTACACTCTCCCTACTAGGTGTAGCGTGAAGATTTTTTGCTAGATATAGCTGCAACTTATGCAAAAACTGAGGTTTTTGCGGTAAGACTGAAGAATCTAGAGTTTCGAGAAAAAAACAAACCAAAAAACCCAAACCTTTCGAACCCCTATTTTCAATAGCCAGCACGGGAGTCTGTTTCCCTGCCGACATGACCGGCAATTTTAGTATTTCTAAAGTGCAATGTTGACCGCAGGTCCATAGGGAAGCAGGACCGAGTGTGCTAACTTTTAAGTAGCGTGGTTTGAGTGCGCGCTATTTGGGTCAGAATTATGGGCCAACCAAGCGGGGGAGCTTTTTTGTAGTGCAAAAATACCGAATTTTCCAAGGGGGGGCAGTTGCCCCCCCTTTGCCCCCCCTTCCGGCGCCCACGAGCAGCTTTTGACCCCGGGAAAAAAGTACGCCGTCAGCTCTGGAACTCGCGCACAAAAACGAGTGGGCAGGCACCCCCGCTGAAGAAGACAATGCTCGAGTGGCGCTGGAGTACTACTGGCCTAAAGCGGGAAAAGACATTGAAGGCTTTGTGCGCTCTTGCGACACATGCCAAAGGGTCGGCAAGAGAAAGATAAGTGGAAGGCGCCTAGAAGTTGGTACCAGTCATAACTGAACCGTTCCGTCGGCTGGTGATCGGCATTGTTGGGCCACTTCAAGAGTCCCAGAACGGCTGTAGATACATTCTAACCACCCTGTGTGTCGCGACTAAGTTTCCGGAAACAGTGCCACTAAGAAGCTCAATTCTCCTCAAGTCGTTGATGCGCTCCCTTTTAATATTCGCTCGTGTCGGATTTCCTGCTGAAATTCAGTGCGACAACGATAGCGTCTTCACTGGCTGCCTAACCTCGACTTTTTTTTAAAAGGCGCGAAATCAAGGTGGTGCACAGCTCTACCTATCACCCCAGTCCAACCCAGTGGAACGAATGCACTCAGTGTTAAAGGAATATTGAGAGTCCTCTGCGTTGAGCGAAAACGTGATTGGGAAGCATACGTACCTGCCGCTATGTTCGCTTTGAGGTCTGCTCCACACGAGAGTACAGGCTTCAGCCCTGCGCAGCTGGTGTACGGCCGGAGTCTCAGAACCCCACGCGAATGCTGCGCGGGTCTTGGGGAGGTTACATTGAAGATCCAAACGCGGTCGAGTAGGTTCTTAACCTACTGCAGATGCTCGGAAAAACTAAATACCTTGTCGAGAGCCACATGAAGGCTGCACAAGAATTGTCGAAGGCGTACTACGACAAGTTGGCGAGACGCGCACGTTCGACATGGGTTGCCCAGGGATGCTGCGGCTCCTTTCGAAGAAAAGTAAGCTAGAAGTTTATTGGGAGGGGCCAGCGAAAGTAGTGTCGAATCTTTCTGACACCAACTACGAAGTCTAACTGGGCAAATGGCAGAGCAAAATCTATCATAGCAATTTGATGTAACCCTACAGTCAGCATCATGCTGTGGTGAACATAGTTTTGAATGCCGAGGATGAGGAAGGCGCAGATATTCCGACCTCTGCGGGCCTGAAGGAAGGTACTTCGGATCTCCTGCGGGAGCAAATGAGATTAGAGCCCTTTCTACGCGAAGCGCGAAAGGGGGACTTTGAGAAGATAATTTTCGAGTTTGAAGATGTCTTCTCTGATCAGCCCGGAAAGGCTTCGATAATAGAGCATGACATTGGGTTAACGCGGGACGAGCCGATTCGTAGCAAGCCGTAGCGATGTTCTACCGTACAGAAACAGATTATGACGCACGAGGTTAAGCGCATGTGTGACCTTGGGGTCATTGTTCCGAGTGAAAACCGATTGCGCCTCCCCTCTAATATATTCCAATACCCGGAAGGATCCAGGCCGTGCTGTCAATTACCGCGGCTCAACGCGAATAACCCGAGACCAGAACGTATCCGATTCCGAACACTCGAGGAGCGGGTGGAGACCGTATCCAAGGCGAATTAACATGTCCACGCTAGACCTCGTACGAGGCTATTGCAAGTGCGCCTCTCTGAGCGTGCCAGCAGATACGCTGCGTTCGTTTCCCGTTCGGAACATTCCGTCCCGTCCCGTCATGTTGAGCTTTGGTCCTCAAGAACGCGCCGTATTGCTTTTCGAAACTAATGGATCATGTCTTCACGGCCTGTCAGAGTACGCCTCCCTTACCTCGATGATGTCGCCATATTTTCTAACACATGGGAGGAGGCACGTGGAGCACTTACGAGTCCTTCCTGGGCAAGGCTCAAAGAAGCCGGGCCTTAGCAGTCCAACCGCGAAGTTTCACCTAGGCTGCGCCGAAGTGACGTACCTTGGGCATGTAGTGGGGCGCGGCCGACGCAGGCTGTCGGAAATCAAAATAGCCGCGGTCGTGAACTACAGCCTACCAACCATTAAGTCCGAGATAAGAGCTTTTTGGGTTTGGCTGGATATTACCACATTATGTGAAATATTACTCCACACTTGCTAGCCCGTTAACTGACGCTTTTAGAAAAACGCAGCCAGTACAGTCCTGTATGGGACACAAAGAAGGAGGCGCGTTTCAAAAAGTGAAACGAGCCCTGAGTGAGGAGCCAGCACTAATGGCCCCCGACTTTTCAAAAGGGTTTCGTGATTCTGTGCGATGCGAGCTGGCGTGGCATGGGAGCTGTGCTACGCCAAGAGGATGCGAACGGCCGGTGACGACCAGTTTTGTACTTAAGGCCGCAAGCTAACTTGCAGGGAAGAGGCGTACTGTACACTCCGAAAAGGAATGTGGCTACGTCGTGTGGGCAGTGCAGAAGTTAACCGCGCTATGTACCGGTTCCCAGTTCGTTGTAGAAACTGATCAGTGCCCGCTAATCTGGCAAATAACATGTCTAAAAGCGGTCATTTGCTAAGGTGGACTATGATACTCCAGCAGAACAATCTTAATCGTTCGCTACAAGAAGGAAAGTTGAACGCTAACGCAGACGCTCTAAAGCCGTGTGTTCTAAGCAATGCTCCTTCGTCCTCCCCGTGTCGTCCATTTCCCTCACTTCGAAAACAACTTTCAGCTAGCAGGTATATGGAACCAAAATTATTGCCCTCATTTGCTGCCTCATATGATTAATTTCTGCACCGCATGATTTCAAGTAATCAACCTTAGTTATGATCATTTCATGTCGGGTGGTTATCTTTGACACATAGTTTGAGTTATTATATTAGGTCTTGCGTCCCGCATGGGCCTCTTGGTGTAGGGGGTTCAATTGGGGATAGACACTTAGCTAGGAGAGTTTATCACGTTGTTTGGAGTCTGGTGTTCTGATGGAGGCCAGAGGGTGCTTGCTTGCGCTCGGTGTTGCCTGTGTCGGTCGGTTTCTTTGCATGCTGCAGACGATGAACGACCGGTGCTGAGAAATGAGAACCGGAAGAGCCGGGCGAAGCTGGTGGAGGCACCTGGGCAGCACGGCGATGTACCTGTGATCCGGACTTGGCAGGTGGTACCTGTTTGTGGTACCGCCCTGGAGCACTGTGTGAACCTGGATTAGCTGGCGAATGAGCGCGCCCGGCATTCCGAGCCACGTGGAGACAGCTTGTCTTCCTGGCGCATTGTCTGGCGGCGGGGGTGCTGTTGTGTCAGAGCACCCATCGCAAATTCGCTGCACGGGGCGACGCCCCGACCGCTGGGCCGATTCGCGCCTCGACCAAACCGCCCGCGACAGACACGCCGCTACATGCTTGGAGACGGCGGCGCTGAAACGGCGACGGCGTCGCCTTCCCTTTCCGGGGGGGGAAAGGGAAGCATTCGTCGGATTCAAATTTTGGCATGTCTTCTGTTACTGCCTGCAGCAAACAACTCATCGGGAAACAGCGAAAAGAGCTCTTGTGCGACTGTTACGCGGAAACTTTTTAGAGCTGCATCATTTTCTTGGTGCGTGTCAAAATCACGCTGCCGCGGCGCGCGGGACAAGGGTTCTCTTAACTTTTTTGTCTGACTCGGGAGTAATCGAGGCTCTTTAACCTCGGGAACCTCAGATTTTTTTTCTCCTAGTGCTGTAAAGATTTTCTACGTTCCGAACTGATTTTATTTTCTTCTCCCTCTTATTCATTGTTGCTGCGCACTTCTTCCCCATTTCTTTTCTTTTTTCGCCCCTCTATATATGTTCCCCCCATCAGAAGTAGCAAGCCCCGCCGCTTGTGGGGCTAACCTCTTCAGTGTTCATTGAAGCTTTCTCTCTCTCTCTCTCTCCTCGGGCCCGCGAGAGTCCTGATTGGAGCGATTCAAACTTCTCGCGGCTGCAACGGACTCCCGGGGGTATAAAACCCGCCCGAAAACACCACGAGCGCGGCATTTTTTGGAGTGTTACGATTCGGCCTGCTCCGAACTCTGAAGGCGTTGTGTGGTCTGTGGCGTTCGTGGCGTGTGCACAATCTAGAGGGAACGCTTGTTTTGACCGTTAGCGCTTTGGGTATAATAGACCCCTCCCAAGCGCTGTAGTTTTATTCCTGTTTGAGCAGTGAATCAATGCTGTCACTCTGCTCGAGCCCTGTACTGTTACCTCGCCCGTCGGGGCATTGTTCTTTGGCTTCGGCTCACCTCTCGCTATGAAGTAAACAGTTCGTTAGCCTACGGCTTCTGGACTTCTTCACGGCTGCAACAGCGGCTGGCCGCTCGCTTCACACCACGCTACCACACGTATGTCGGAGGCGACGGAGCTCGGCTCGGGTCGGGCCTTTCCCCTACCAACAATTTGGGTTTGGGAGCGGTCGGATGACAACTTCGTAACACCTGGAGCCAGCGGTGCGAGATCCAACACCACGGACGTCAAGGTGGCTTCGGACTTCGAGAATTCACGGCGTTCAATGGTGAGTGCGGGACTTTTCTTCACTGAGTTTTACCAGGCTTCTGAGGAAGCTGGTAGGGCGTGTGTTTGTCGCGTGGTTATTCGCGCAAAACATTTTTGGAGCGTGGGAAAGCAGTACTCAAACCGGGCCATGAATTTGAAAGCGTTGAAAAAACCGCAGTTGTTGGAGCTTGCAAAAGAGTTGCTTGGATGTTTCGGACGCGCTGAAAAGCCAGAGCTGATACAGGCTATACTCGCTGTTGGGGCTGACGATGACGAGCTGTCTGAGTGCATTGAGATGATAAATGGAGGGAGACCGCAAACGTCAGGCTGCAGAGGCAGAGGCTGAGCGCCAGCGTGAGGAACGCTAGGAGAAAAAGCGAGAAAAAGAACTCGAAAGGCAGAAACAGGAACAACAGAGGAAAAGAGACGAGAGCAGAGCTCCTACTCATCGAGAAAAGCGACAGCATGAGCTGGACATGAAGCGTCTAGACATCGAGGCATCTCGATCTAGGCGTGAGAGTGACAGCAGCGCGCCAAGCGTGCAGTCTCCGGCGACTAAGCGACCTCGTTGCGAATAGTGACCTAATGCGACCCTACAAGGTAGGAGAAGACATCGGTTTTTTTTTGGTCAACTTCGAGCGTACGTGCGAGAGGGCCCAGTTTAGCCGAGACTCATGGCCGCAAAACTGCTTACGCTTTTGCCATTTTCCCGACGTGATGGCCCGCTTGCCAAGGAGGGGAGGACTACGAGAAAGTCAAGTCGGCCTCCTGCGTAAGTACAGGCTGTCAGCAGAGGCGTTTCGCCAGAAGTTCCGTGAAGCCGAGAAACAAAGGGGCGAGTGTACTCGGAGTTCGCCTATAAGCTAGGGCTAACATAAAGGGGCAAAAGGGGCTTTGGAGAGCACACAAAGGGGGGGTTTTTTTTAAATTTTCCCCCCCCAAAAAAGGGCCCGGGGAAATAGGCCGGGGTAAATCTGGGAAGGCAGTCAGCTAGCCGACAGTTTTCGCACGACGGGGCGCAGGGGCCGCCAAAAGAGTTCAGGCCAGGCCTAAAAATTTAAGGCCAAAAGGACGTTTTAAAGGGGTTTTTCGGGAAACTGGGGCCAAGAAGACCAGGCCAGGAAGGGAAGGCCCCGGGAGCCCGCGACAGGCGGGGTACATTTTCGGAGGGAAAGGGGGGGGGTTGGGGGGGCCCCCTCACGTCTTGGTAAGTATGGCGCGCATCCTGGTTCCTTTCCCATTGGGAAAAACCCTGCGACCCCGGGGCGGTGGGCAAGGCCCCGTTCCCCCAAAAAGAAAAAAGGGGGAGCAGGGAAACGCGAAAGGCTTTTTAAGGCCCCAGGAGGCCTTTAAAATGCCGAGCGGGAATTTCCCATTCGGGGGAAAAGTCTTTTTCTGACAGGTTGGGACAGGGGTTTCGAAGGTACATTTTAGAGGGGCCCGGAAATGCCGGCTTTTGGCTCCCCGGGGGCGGGAACATGTCCACCCTTTTAGGAACCCGGGTCAGCGAGGGAATGGTTTGGGGGGCAGGCCGAGGCACGAAAGTCCCTGGTTTTAAGGCCATTTAGGGTTTGGGGCTTTTCCCCAGGCGGGAGTTCCCCCAAACCCTTGGGAAACGGTCCCACCGAACGGCGGTCGCGTTTCCGACGGGGAAACAAACCTGCCCAGCAAAGGCCCAGTCGTGGGAACGCCCTTTTTTTTCGCCATCGAGAGGAACGTTCCCGACGAAAGCGAGGATTGGGCATTTCCGGAGGCTCACGACAGAGGGCAGCGTAAGTACACTGTGTGTAAGGCCCCTACAGTGAGCGGAGATGTTTCGTCGTCGTGTTCGAAGTGCGCAGCTTCACGGGAGGCCTTGAAAACAGCTGCTCACCCGAACGCGTGCAGTTCGTAGGCTACCGACGTTCCGCGGGAAAGACTAAACCATGAAGTTAGCGAAAGGGGGCAACACGAGTCTGTTGAAACGGCGATTGTTTCTCCGGACGCGAGTTCCGAACCGAGCAACGCTGGGGGCAGAGCCGGCAGTCGAGACACTGAACGGTTTTCATGGGGAAGCTAAGCGTAGTGACGGCGCTGCAACGGAGCTAGTCGCTAGCGTTCCACCTGAAACTCAGGTACTCGATATCAGGCAACGGCCAGCCGAGCACAGAGTCATTCCGGTGTCGCCTGGGGTTGATCCGTCGTCTGAGACCGGGCTGTCCTTGCCTAGATTGGCCTTGACAGCCGGAAAGGAGAGCGAAAGCACCCTGCGGTGTTCGCTTGCCGACAGTGTCGAAAACAAATGCGGCAAGAGCTCTAATGCGCGCCTGCCGAGTGGCAGCGCCGCACGCTCGCTTTGTGCCGGATCTCAGCGGACCACGCAGCGGCCGAGAACGAAAGCGCACACCTTGCTCGAGCGGTGGAAAGTAGAGCAGTTTTCTCCGCGCGCTCGAGACACGTCTCGAAAGAAGGCCGATGTCCTCTCGACCGGTCGCAGTCGCTTTCAGAGAACGGGCACACCTAAAGTGCGGAACAAATTAGGGAAAGCTCAGGGAAATGACAAGAGCTCAGATCGCAGCTCTCAGTGCGAGAAGCGGCCTGTAGACGCATGACTTTCTCAATTTCATTGTTTTTCCTGGAGCAGGTTTCGCCATTTACGATTACATTTATTTTTGTGTGTGACATTTACAATCACGCGAAATGTCACCTTTCAGGTTTGTGCACTTGTCTAAAGTACTGCTGGGCTAAAATATAACTATTGTAGTTAATTATTCGCGTATTTTTCGGGAACTAAAAGCCTGGGTTGGATTTGTCTTCCTTGGTGGGGGTTCTTCCTGTGTTCTGTTGCTTGCCTGACCAAGCCAGAGACGTTCTTGGGGAGTCCAGTGACCGGCCCGGTGAAGCTCCAGCACGGTGTCGTACAGCCCAGGCCTGGAGTCGAGCATCTGGCGAGCACTTCACTCCGAAAGCATCCCTCCGGACAACGGTTGAAGACCCTTATCCATCGGTATCTCAGACCCCCGGTGGAGAAGATGTTACGATTCGCCCGCCACCGTACCTTCCTGCAACACTCCTCGGCTGTGCGGCGAAGCCTCCATGGCGTGCCGACGCAACAAGCAGGGACCTGTCCCAAGGACACGGGCCCCGCGTCCGCAGAGGAGTCCTCCTCTCACCCCTCTCCCCAGACTCAGCGTGCGCCGCTACGACCGACTGCTCACGAACTCTGGAAAGAGCGTTGTGTGTGTCTGCGACGTTCGTGGCGTGTGTACAATCTAGATGGGACGCTTGTTTTGACCATTAGCGCTTTGGGTAAAAATGGACCCTGCCCAATCTCTGTAGTTTTATTCCTGTTTGCGCAGTGAATCAATGCTGCCACTCTGCTCGAGTCCTGTACTGTTACCTCGCCCGTCGGGGCATTGTTCTTTGGCTTCGGCTCACCTGTCGCTATGAAGTAAACAGTTACGTTAGCCTACGGCTTCTGGACTTCTTCACGGCTGCAACAGCGCCTGGCCGCTCACTTCACACCGCGCTACCACACGTATGTCGGAGGCGACGGAGCTCGGCTCGGGTCGGCCTTCCCTTACCCAACAGGAGGCACTGAGTGGAGACGTGCTGTCGCCTTTGTGCGAGCCATGTAACGCTTTTGTTGCCCTTTTATATACTGTATAAACGTTGCTTCAACTCTTCGTCGGCTCGAGAACTCATCGCTCTGCTTTGCGGCGCGTCAATAGAAAAAGGCGCAAGGCAACGTCGCAGCACAGGTGACGGCGCTCGGAGGGCCAGTCGCAACAGTGGTGCCAGCGGTGGGAGCGGCGGTGGATGGCTGATTCCGAACAGTTCGCAAGAACGTAAAGGGTCAACGAAAAGAAATCGGTGGCGTGCTTTCATGCCTGTGTGCGGAATTCGAAGCTTAGCAATCACATGTTATATGCTTCCACAGGTGTATTGGCGAACTCTTTGTAATCAGACATTAACGCTGCGACTGATGAGCAGAAGTTACATACACCAAGCAAGATCCATTTGGACATGCTTGATAACGCAACTGAACCAAATGAGACGTGTTTGCGCTACCAGAACAAATTTACATCAGATTTTCCCCTATTTTTGCACAGTTGTTTTCTACGCGTAGGAACCTTTTCCCTACCCCATGGCCTCCCTGAGCTGTAAGTGCTGCTCTAAAGTCGTACTGTCGATGTAGGTAGTACAAATACACGCGCACGAAAGCAACTGGGCAGCTTGAAAGAAAGGAGTTGGGCTAAAACCCGCAGACAGCAGGAGAAGGCCGCTGAAAATAAAAGTGTTACTAAGAATTTTTATTTCGATTATTTTGTTTCCTGGAAGGGCAGTACCCACTATTCGTGATTAAAAAAAGAAATCCCGGGCCGTCTCCAATAACATGAAACCTGGGGAGGGGCGAAGCATACAGTGTAGCAGTGTTTTCTTGGCGCCTCGACGTTTTTGCAACGGAGATGAAACCATCGGGGTGTAGTGGTATACAGCTTTGCTGTAAAAGTCTCTTGTCCTTGAAGCACGAATGGTTCCATCCAGTAAACGAGTGTCCCCGTGTTTTTTGAGTACCGTTGCGTTCTAGCGCGAGGCCTAAACGAGTGTCCCGGTGTTTTGAGTACCGTGACTACATGAGACGACCGTTACGGGATGACATGAGACGCCGACAGCCCGAGCCCCTAACGGGCTTTGCCGCTAATATTACAAGGAAATTAGACATGCGTTTGTTCAAAAGCAATGCCCCTTCAGGCTCGAGAATACTTGCAAATTATTATGTTTGTTATCATGAATTACATCGATTCTGGCTTGCAATTTTACCAAAGAAAACATATTTTCGAGTCATAGTCGGTGAAGTCGGGGTCGTGGTGGTTGGGCATTCCCGTTAAAAAGAGAACAGCTACACGGACCCTACCGCATCCTGTACGGAAGTGCCTCGGACGGCGTAGAGTCTAGAGACATGCGGTAGTGGCAAACTCACAATCGACGAAAAAAAGAAAATCTTTAACCAATTGTCCACAACATAGAAGGCCCAACCAAGAGAAGAGCAAGAAAAAGGGAAGAAAAAACGATAAGACGGATGCAGCCACGGATCACGAGCCGATTTTTGCAAAGCTTACAGTACCGTACCAGAACTTTACCCGCACTGGGCCGCACAGAAGAAAGAGAAAGAAACAACATCATCATGACAGCATAAAAGGCAGTCCTCAACCTCGCAATTTTGACCATGAGACGAACTAACAACGGGTGGGCCACCACGGTAACACAGTGCGCATGCGTACACGGGTCTAGAAGAAGCGGAAGGCCATTAATTCGTTGGAGGGAAGAAATAACAATGTTCGGGGCAAAGAATGGACTCAGGAAGCACAGGACATGAGCGGGTGTACGTCAATGGGAGAGGCCTTCCCTCTACAGTCGTCCTGAATAGTATTTGGGATGATGACCATGATTATGTATTCAACTTGTGTCTCCCTAACGTATTTCAAGAAATCGGAGAAACCACCCTCTTAGCACAAAAAAACCGTCTGCAAAAAGGAAATCGGGAGGGGCCACCGTATAGACGCCTTGCACCCCCCCTTGAAATGAAACTACTGCACGTCGTGACAGACATTCCCCCAACCCACCAACCCGGCATAAAAGCTCTTTACCAAAATACCAAAAATATGGATTCAGTGTTACACAACAAGAGGCTATATGGTAGTTCTTTGGAGTTCTTTCGAGGAAAGTTCGAGAATCATGATATACGTCGACTACGGGATGTACGAAAGAACGAGGCCGCAAACTACCCTAATTAACTACTCTTACAATCTTTGTGACAGCATTTTCCTCCTATATACAAAAACAAACAGGACTTGGAGACATCATTTCGGCAATCTCACTAGCGGCAGCATGGAAAAGAAGCGTAAACATCATTATGTACTCTGAAGGGTCATTATAGTGTTTTCTGCAGGCAGAATACCTATAGCGCTTCGATAAGACATTCCCATCCACAGCGCAAAAAAAGTTAACGTCACCTGGACACCCGGGCACAGTGGTCTGGAAGAGAACGACGCATTTAGCATACCGCGTTCATTGCGACCACGACTACCACACTGCCCTCCTCGAAAAGCGTTAGGAACGAATCCTAATCTTATGCCTAGGAATGCGATTTTTCCCCTTGCTACAACGAGGTCCCAACGCTAAAGAATAAAAAAACTCCGTAGATGAAAACCCAACACAAGTATGTGCGAACCTATGTGCGCTGAGGTGTTGGGTGGGAACATCAGACATTAACTTAACACTCTGCTAAAAGCGAGGAAATATCCACCCTCTCGCACGCAACATTGCCATGTCCAAAGGTATGGTCAGGGGAGAATAACTTGAACATTACATATTCCACTTCTTTGAAACATGAAAGGCAGCTTGGAACATCTTGTTACCTCAAGATCAGGTCGAGATGATTGTGAGGGCAAGGGAAGATGCTGCTGCATGAAGTGCCCCATACTTCAGGTTCCACCGTTGGGCTGCCCGCCATCTCTCTACCAGGTTTTCCTAAACCCCAACTATTTATTCTTGCATAAATATCTTCCCTCCATCCGTCCGTCCGTCTGTCCGTCTTCTCGCTCTCTCTCTCTCTTCGCAAAAAGCACAATTGTGCATAAAAAATTAATCGGCGCAAAAACAGGGACGAAGAAGAAACACGTAACACACAACACGGTGTAGAAGAGCTTCACACACGCTCGAAATCATTTCAATCGAGATCGAAATCAATAGTGCGCACTCAAAACTAGTAAAAAGGGGTGTGGCGATGACGTGTATTCAGGGAGCCTTGAAAAAACCGTGCGTTCACAAAGTAGAGGCTAGTTTCTACGACCAGATTTCGAGGCTAAGCCGGGCCCCGTTCCCTTTTTTTCTGATTTCGAGCGTGTGTGAAGCTCTTCTACAAAAGATGAGGCGAAAAGATGGCCCTGACGAACTAGACAGGCCGACAAGAAGAAAAAAAGGTGCACGTCATACCGTATTTACATAAAGTGTCGCATAACGTAAAGAAAATGGCACAAAGGTACGGGGTAAATATCGTTTTCAGTGCCCGGGAAAAGCTATTAAAAGTTTGCCCTTTGATGAGCAAACATCCGAAGAAAAAATCCGAACCCGGTTCAAAAACCCACGCTGTTCGCTACACGGACTGCAGCATGGGTGTAGTTTATGAAATCCCCCTGAGCTGCAAAAAAGTGTACATAGGGCAAACTGGAAGGTGCTTCAATGAGAGGGCAAGGGAGCACAACTGGACAGTTGCAAATAAAGCTGGTGACCACCTATCTGATCACTGCAAAAGTTGCAAGTGTAGTCCCCTGCTAGATAGGACAAGTGTTTGCGGAAAGCAAAATGAAAGCTTGAGCGCGAAATTCTGGAAGCTGTTTTTATCAGACAGGCAGGGGATAACTGCGTTAGTACTCCATTCATATCGTTGACAGATAAAGAAGTGGCCTTTTAAAGCAAAGCTTTTTACCTCTACCCCCCAAGGGTTCTTTCGCGACCGTTGGTGTCACCAGAAAACTCCAGCGAACAAATAAAAGAATTCACCGGCACCGCCGGAGATCGAACCCGGAACTAATAGACTAACAAAGCGAGAGCCCGTTGTCTTACCGATTTAGCTACGGTCCCACTCAAAGACGGGGAAGACAGGTGGTGTACTCACCAAGCACATTTACGGGTTTACCACCTCCTTCCACGCTGAATGCCACGTGAAAGCGTCACGTGACCACTCACGCCCATCTAGCGGCCCTGTGCGCACCTTGCGCATGTGCTAAGAGTTACAAAAATTAAAGGAAGCTCACCCCAATACATGGCATCCCACTTCTAGTACGCCAATGTGTTAAAGCCTGTAGCCTCCAGTGTTCACGTAAAAAATCACACCTCCTTGTCGTCCGCCCTCACGCCAAACCAAGGAATGCATTCAAATACTCCTTGATGGCCAGGCCATCACTCCAAACATCGGCATCAAGATCCTGGGCCTACATCTCGAGGCTAACACCAAGAGTGACGTCTCCTTGCAGCGCCTCAAAAACAGCATTAATCAAATCATACACATGATCAGGCGAGTTGCCACCAAGAAGCGAGGCCTAAAGGAATCCGGAACCTTTCGATTAATTGAAGCTTTTGTCTTCTCGAGAGTCACTTACGTCAACCCCCTGTCTTCTTCTCGACAAGGAAGACATAGAGATGCTTTATATAATGATTAGAAAGGCGGTCGAACAGGCCATTGGTCTTCTCATGACTGCGTCCACACAGAGGCTACTTAGCACGGGGCTCCACAACACAGTAGAAGAGTTGATAGAAGGCCATCTTTCTAACCAGAAGTTCCGACTCAGAACTGCGGTGGGTAACCGCATGCTTCACCAGATTGGCTCGGCAGCCCAGAATGTCACTCCGCTTGACGTACTCCCAGGCTCTTGGCGACTAAAACTAAAGATGCTCCCTTTGCTTAGAAATATGAACCCCTCACATGACGAGGGTCACCGAAAAGCACATGCTCAAGCGCTAAACTCCACCCTCGGTAGGGATCATGCAGTTATGTACACAGACGCCTCCAAACGTCGAGGGCAGCAATACGCCATCATCATGGCTACCTCCAGAACCAACCTCCTTGCGTGTACCTCGCTTAGGACCCAAGAAATGACGGCAGCAGAAGAGCAAGCCATCATCTTGGCTCTCTGTCAACCAGGGGTTCGGAGGGTAGCCATCGATTCCCAGCAAGCCTACTGGAATTACCAGTAGGGTTGGGTGTCCTGACCTGCACTGCGCGTGCTAAAAAACCACTCCCCAAACGGTTCCTTTCAGATCATCTGGACACCCCCTTACGCTTCAATGGAGGGCAACAAATACGCCCACCCAACAAGCCTACGCTTTTACCTCCCGTGCTATGGAGCTGTACGAGGACAGTCACCCGCTTGTCAAGTAAAGGTAGATAACCCAGCATTATCGCCTACTGAGACCGACCGTACCTTCGCCTTACCCTGACCTCTGCAGAGAACAACATACTACCCTACGGCTGATACAATCCGGGCTCCTTCCCACAGCCTACGCGTCTTCACTTAATGCATCCGAATCGCTACGACGCTGAATGTAAATTTTGCTCAGAAGTAGGGACACTCCGCCCCGTAATCGGGGTGTGAGACTTTAGCCCTGAGCACCCTCCTCTCTTTCCGTCAACTACCCAACAAGAGCCATTGGAGATGCTGCTGTCCAGGCCCTCTCTACCTACCCAGCTTCAGCGGGTGGACAGAACACAGGCCGCGCGGACTGCATTTGGGCCCCACAGAAGGAGGAATCACTCCCCAGGGCTGCACTCTGGGCCGTTCAGAAATCTGAACAGAAGTAATTCTTCCTCCTCCTTCTCCTTCTATGCCGCAAGTCTCGTCGCCTCCGCCCGCGGCGCAGAGACGGAGAAGTCAGACCGTATAAAAAAAGTTTCCACTCTTGTGCTACACCAATGCAACTCAGCCAAACACCGTTCATGCATTATGCATTGATTTAACCTTAGCAAGAATATCTCTTTGAAGTAATAAATGGTGTGGTTAAGTGCATTTCACTTCTCTCTGGTTTTACTATTTTTAGAGCGATGTGAGGGAATTTAAGTGGCGTCGCGTCGCTTGGGTGAATTTAAGTGACGTCGCATGGGTAATCGTTATGGGTGCCGTTTACAGGTTTGCTTTCCTACCACATTCACGGGGTGGATTGGCGCGATTTTTTTAGAAATGTGATGCATTTTAACGTCACAAAGGTTTTAGTATTTTAGTTTTGTGTATATAAGCAGCTCTTTTTTCAATAAATTCTAGTTGGAAGTTCGCCACCGTGTTGTGTGTTACGTGTTTCTCCTTCGTCCCTGTTTTTGCACCGATTAATTTTTTAAGCAGTATGTACCAACTCGCCCACATCAAGCTTTTGTTACTTCACAATGGGGCAGCTCGGCCTAGAAACTACAGAATAACCATTTTGAAATACTGACACTGACGCCCCTCGTTTCAAGAGACAAACCACTCGCCTCCGCAACTTTACACGCTCACATTTTAATCCACGGATGTGCCGAGAACCTTCGTCTTTCCTGGGCCAGGGCAATTTAAAAACTCTCGTTGGTATTCTTTCTCTCTGCGATCATGAAGCGTAGGGCGGACCCGCGGTTGCTCAGTGGCTAAGGCGTTGTGCTGCTGAGCACGAGAAAGCGGGTTCGATTCCTGGCCGCGGCGGCCGCTTCTCTGATGGAGGCGAAAAGCAAAAACGCCAGTGTGTACAAGATTTCGGCGCATGATAAAGATCCCCAGGTGGTCGAAACTAATCCGGAGCCCTCCACTTCGGCGCGCCTCATCGCCTGCGTTGCGTCGGTGCGTTAAACCCTACAATCAGTCGAACCGATATCTGTCAGAAATGCAGCCAGTGGCCGCGGAAACGGTCCGTTGGAGTCGACGTATCGCAATCGCGCCTTACATCTTAGGCTACAAACGTAGATGTCTGAAACGCAACCCAGATAGCGCCATTTTTTGCTTTGTTCAATTAGTTTTATTGCGTTCATAATTTTATGCCAAGAACGATGCTTGGAAGACCGATAGCAATAGCCAAGTTTTTGAACTAGTTTCCGCAATTTGTTAGTATTTCTTTACAATGGCCTGCGTGTGCGCCGTTTGAACGACGGAATTTCGAAGCGCAATTTCCGCATTTTTTGCGCTCGTACAGTGCGCAACACCCTTGTCTATAACACCGAGTTCAACTTTAACTAGTTAACTTGCAAAACTGCGGGCTCAAACTTGTCACAAAAAACGTTGAGGTCAAAATATACGGTTAAGACTTCTGAATGACAATAGTTCTCTTGAAATGCTTTTCGGCCTATGCAAGATAAGGCTATAAGTACGAAACCTGTGTTATAGACAAGTGTGTTGCCCTTTGTACAAGCCACTACACTGTTCGCGATCGGAGTATTCTTAAAGAAATATGGATAGGTATAGAAGTATACCGGCGAAGCCGGATTATCTGTAGGCACTTGTGAAGAAAAGGGTTTTCAGCATGCGCACCCAGAAAGCCATGACTGACAGTTGTAACGTGGTTCACCATGTGCGCAGGCATGCAAGAAACGCTGCGCGGCACCCTGCAGTGAGTTTTGCGGCTAAGTGGGAGAGAAAGCACAGGGTCAAAACGCGGTCCAACACCATCTTGAATTTCTAAATGGCGGATGGTTGCAATCCCCAGATGCCTACGCCAGTGGCGTAGAAAAAAAAAATCCCAGGAGCAACGATCCTCAGTGAAATACGAACATAGGGGCAGGATTTAGGATAAAAATAGTCCGCTTTTATTTCCACGAATTAAGTTCACCGGTCGTCATGCAGTGCAAAAAAGGTCACTGGGAGTGTACATATAAAAAGTCTGTAAATACTCTTCGAAGGTACCAGCAGTCCTACGCTCGAGTGCAGCGCTCATCGCTGGAAACTACGGAGGTCAACGCCTTTAAACATTGCCTTGGACGAGCGCCGCTGAGCAGGCATTCTTCGTACAACTGGCAAAGCCGCCGGCGGAACCTTGGTTCGCACCGTATCGTGAGCAGCCTGCACAGTTCTGGGGTCGAAGCTGCGCTCTGCGCCCTGGGAGTGAGTTCAAACAGGGCTTCCGCCAGAGTGGAGCTGGGCGCTGAACTAACGGTGGTCGGAGGCTGGGTTGAGAAGATACGGGTGGACTTCACCGACGTCGCTTCAGAGACGGATGGAGGGACAGATGGAGGAACGTCAGTGGACGTTGACCCGTCAGTAGATGAATTAGACGCTCCGAATGTGACAACAGTCCACGTACTGGTAGTTTCAGGGGTCGGTGAAAGTGAAGGCTCGGTGAATAGCCGTGGTGCGGGAGCGCCAACCGTGCTCGTGAGGGCCTGGGCAGGAACTCGGGAAGGGGTGGTGGCCGTAGTGACAACGGAGTGATCAGGAGCGCCTGGAGCAGTGGCGTGTGTCACCGGACTGTGACCGGAGCCCGGATGAACGGGGTTGTTGTGAATCTTGAGCGCCAGAACCTTGCGGTGCACGGCGTCCACCGCAGGCACCGAGGAGTGGTGCTGGTGTTGGTGCACGTGGTTTCCGTGAACGGGGTGGCGGTGGGCGGTGCGGTTGAGCCAGACCGAAGCGTTGTGCAGCAGGGCCACGACCGGGTCCACGACCCTGCCGAAGGCGGTTTCCAGCGTACTGGAGATGTTGCCGAAGACAGCGGGTGGCACAACAGAACCGGCACCCGTGGACGAAGGGGCAGGAGGGGATGGTGGTGCTGGAACGTGGACAACACGGCAGACGAGCACAGGAACCGTGTTCGCGTTGCCCACGGCAGGCGTCGCAGCAGACGGCAGATGATTGTGCACGTGCTCGTCACCATTATGGTGCTCAGGAACAACGTGGCCAGGATGGACGTTGCCGGGAACCTGGTGAACATGCCCTACGTGCGACTGGTGGGCCGATAGGACGGGGTTGTGGTGCCCCTGTGCCTGGACGGCGTGGCTCCCTTGGTGGTGCGGGTGGGCGTTGTGGTGGCCCTGTTGATCGGCAAGGCCACTGGGGAAGAGCGCGAACGTCCGTGGAGACAGGTCCTGGCCTTGGACGCCGACCGCGAAAGCGACCAGCAACATCACCGGGACTGACTTCATGGTAAAATGGCTGCGCTGAGACTAAAAAAAGAAAGAAACGTTAAACAATCGCACAGTCATACAAATAACATTTCTTAGCGCGTTATTTCCTAGCGTCAAAACATCAGCGTACCTGCGTGTTGCTACGGTGCTTCCACGAATGTGCTTAGTGCGGGCAAGGGGCTCGCTTTATAGCGGTTGGCAGAAAACCTTGGTGCACTCCTATTGGTTGTTCCCTCAGGCAGAGCCGGCGAGTGTGACTGAACGTTGGTCCCAACAAATACAAAAAGTGCTCTGGCGTCCTCCTCTCTTCCACGCATAAAAACATTTGTGTAAGGTTCCCTTTATTGGTGACGTCCGTCTATGGTTCGTCTATGATAAGGAAGCTCTGGGATGACGGTATGCTGATGGTGAAGACTTGAGCAGTCATTTTTATTTTTCTAGTATGAAGAGAGGGCGTATTTAACAGCATAAGAAAGAAAGAAAATAATCAACTGTGGCACTGATGCTTTTTTTTATACATGGGAAATAAAAAAATATTTCTGACTCATTGCGAAAAAGTTATGTGCACATGCGCAATGAACTGTTGCTGCTTGTTCGAATGAACTATACACTGTTGCAGTTGATAGTTCGAACTGCAACGCCTGCGTGTGCCTCTTTTGCCCATCCATTTTGTTTGCATCTCCGGACGCTTTCTTTCGTTGCTCGAATATTTGATATCCTATAACCGAACCCCCTCACGCTATATTTGCACGCGATCGGGGAACATACACGTGCATAGGGCAATCACTAGGCGGTGACTGCAGTGTCATAAGTCAAAGTTTTCAATTTCATGATCGTGATGAAACATGCTCATTTTTGTTGAACCATGCGCCGATGGCGGTGGACTCTTTTTTAGTGCACGAGCACACTGGTAGCTGCTACTGCGGCGGTGGTGGCGTCGTAACTGACCGAACGAAGGCAGGAGGAAAACGTCGGAGTGAAAAGCGAGGAAAGTGTGCGGGGGAGGGAAGTATGCCGAGCCCTCACGAGATGCTCGTGGGAGCGTCTGGCGAAATTGCGAAAGGGAGGACGGCACGCGCTGCTATGGCGTCATCTCTCACTGCCTTCCCGTGACACTTTCGGCGGACGCTACTACCATAGACTCTATGCTACTACTACGTGCATGGCTCATCCGAACCACGAGATATTTGCGCAGGAGGTTCAAACACGGTTTGCAAGAACATGGTCGCCTCCGGCGGCGACGCGCTGCGCGACAACACAGTAGCGCGCGCCGCCGTGCGTTTACAGGTCACGTGATCACTTCCTGAAAAGCAGCAGATATATGCGCCGTTACCCAGAAGACTCCAGTTCGCGCTGCACACAAATTTCGCATTAGGAATAATTTTTTCTGTTGCCATTAAGCCTGTTGTCTTCATTAAAAAAATCCAACAGCGCGAACGAAACAGGACCGAGGAACACAAACACGTAGTTAGAAGCCTATACATAAAAAAAAGCGAATGACAAATGCATAACGACACCATCCTTGTCACTGTTTGATAAAGAGATCCAATTCCTAGACGGGTTCGTGTAATCGAAAACTTGCTGAGCATGTTTTTCTTTTGCTATCCACTACCTTATTATCTTAGAAACGTGTTCCGTTTTTTTTTTGGTGTAAATTTGCTTGTACGCTCGAAAAAATAAACAGTTGGTAGTCAGCGCCCGTTTTTGTTCTACGTGTTTCTATTCCTCGGTCCTGTTTCGTTCGCGCGTTGGGTTTTTTTAATGAACATGAAACAACTAAGTCGCACCAGAGTCCTACTGTTGCCTTTTTCGTCCGACATGTTGCATCCAACAAGTGGGCCGTGTCGGACCTTTTTCTTTTTCGTTCGGGAGCAGTACTCAGACAGGAGTGTCCGGCTAACTACGTCACTTGAATCGAGCGTTGTGACTGGTTCAACGAACCTTATAATATAGTACTTTTTATTTGCGATCAACCGAATGTTGTGATAATTTGAGAAAGCTTGAGTTGATTTCCCCCAGCATATTTGGATTTAGCGTACCGATGGCGTCAATGCTGATCTCGCTAGACGTAATTCAGGCCAGGCAGCCGCAAGCGTTTATGTAGACGCAAGCGCATTGGCGCGCTCCCCGTAAACCGGTGCATGCCCGGTGAGGCTGCAGCTTGGCTCGGGCAGGCTCACTCTAGACGTAGCCATAACGTACCTTTTTTTTGTTTTTGTCCTGCTTAAAAAGGTCTCGTCGAGCGTGCTGTCCGGCGTCATCGTCCCGAACGTATACTAGCATGCGTCGGAGCAACTGCAGTACGGATGTGAAGTACATGTGGTCAAACGGCGCACCCGTCTGTAGAGGAAACCTCATGCACAACGCTCTTAAGTTCTAGCGCAGCATTTGTCGCATCACATGTGAGTCGTTTTCGTTGCAAATGTCCAACCAACTAGGTAAAGCGTTCAAGGTGAAACGAAAGCAAAGAAAGCAACGACAAACAGGAGGAACAAGTACAACGGAACGTAGCGCTACTATCAACTAAACTTTTATTGAAAAACACGAAAATATATGCACGAAGAAAAGAGATAACGCACATAATAAGATACTGGCCAGAAAAAAGCAAACTTTCTTTTAAGTAACATCCAGATAGTCAACTTCAAGGCTAGACACAGATACGGAGGGCGTACATGCATCTGTCACTCATTTTCGCGATATGAGCTGCCTCCACGATTGCGCGCATCTTTTGGTCACGGATGTCGAAATAAAATTGAGGTTTATTGAACCGGGGATGGGCATCGACTCGACAAGCAATGCGCAGATAGGTATGATAAGCTTATCAGTGTTCAGAGCCTTCCATTGGGCCCTGAACGAAGGCGTTGTTTCTTCGCGCTTCGTTTCACCCATGAACCTTACTAACTCGCCCAGCTTTCTTTGTACTTTAGCCTAAGCGTGAACATTGCCCATGGGTTACGTACCCTACATAGGAAAATTCATAATTCTTATTTTTAAACGGAGAGGCTATGAATAGACGGATATAAATGTCTATCAGCAGCTGACACTGATGGAGTCAACGACCGTGTTTATGTTTGCATTTATTGAACAGTCGAATCACTAACATCCTATATATGTTTCAGTATAGGGGAACACGTAATGAGCGGGAACGCGCAAATCCGTGCCTACTTCTTTTGCGGAAAAAGGAAATTAATAATTGTGTACAGCGGACAAAAGCTATTACGTAGATTGTATACGCCTGAAACATTATGCATGCAGCGCACGCTTCTGTAATCACGGTTGCCTCCCGGTCGCCACAGCAGGCTTTATTGATTTCCTTACACAACCATAACCACAGCTGTGCGCTAGCGCACATGACAAATTAGGCGCTGGCTCGTCAGTGGGGATAAAACTAACCAATCCGAACGAAGAAAAAAGGCGGGGAAAATTTTGAAATCCGGAGTTGAAAAGGAAGCAACAGAAAAACATAGTACTGGTATGTCTCGGATTTCGTACGCCTGAAACAAGCCCCGCGAACTGCGTCGCGCCCCAAGGACGTTAGCGAAGCATGCCGTGTGCGTGTGGAGGCCGTGAGGGGATTGCTGTGCGGGAACGGCGACAGTCGACTCTCGATATTTCGAAGTCGCCTAATTGGAATTTTCGGTAGATTGGAAGTGATGTTCTCATTCCGGCAATTTTACATGCAGAAACTGTGGTTGAGTCCTCTGTCATAGGAATCAATAAAACACGAAAGTGAAACGTGCAGCGAAATCTGCAGCAGAGCATGATTCCGCAGGTCGGCGGCTGTATTGTGGGTGAGCTTGGCGAGCGACGTCCTGCTGGTGGGTCGCTTCGGCAAAGGTGTACTGGCGTAATTGCCGTGACGGATATAACTTCAGTGAAATCTTGAGGTATGGCGGCATAAACAAACTTCCGTGTTAAAATATAAAACCCGAAAACGAACAACCCTAAGTATAACGTACTGATGATGATGATGGTGATTCCTATTGGTTTCCGCTTTGAAGTGGGTTGATGACATGTCATCTTAACAAAAAGGACTAATATAACCATGTTTTACACTCTTGGTTTAATACTAGCGCTGCTTAGGGCAGGCACTAAAGCTTATTAGTCCCGAAATACTTTCTTTTCCCTGTTACAGGTGGTAACTGTCCTAGGCAATATTCCCCTCTCTGCTTTTCGTCCACCAGCATTCTAATCTTCTTTTCGTCCCCTCGACAGCCTTGAAGTTAGGTAACTTCCTCTCTGATACCCTTAAATCCTAGGGCCCTGATGCGGGGAAGCAACCTTCTGCGGGGAAGGTTGCTTCCCCGCAGAAATACACTGTATGCAGGGGTGCACCCTTTACAAGCCGCTTGCTTCGTTGTACTGGCGTCACTTCCGCGACAGGTATGACGTCAGCGAAATCTTCGTGTATCCGGGAATAAAACTGCAGTGGTCTAATTAGTGTCGCATCATGGCCGCAGTAGGAACAGTCACAGTTGGTTTCACCCAACGGGACCAACCGCTTCCGCTCACTGACTAGCCAGAGTCACTGTTAATTATTGATAGTGACGCTCGCTAGTCAGTGAGCGGAAGCGGTTTATTCGGTTGGGTAAAATCAAGGCACACTGATCACTTGCCGTCGCGAAACGACACCAGCAAGGATTGCTGTACTGGATAGGAGCAGCCTGTCTTGATTTTCACCCAACCGGCCAAACCACTTCCGCTCACTGACTAGCCAGCGTCACTATCAACAATTAACAGTGACTCTGGCTAGTCAGTGAGCGGAAGCGGTTCGACCGAATGCGTGAAATGAACTATCACTGCTCCCATGGCCGCCTTGGTGGGACACTAGTTAGACCATTGCCTCAAAAAACAATTTCGTGTTAATTAATTGAAGAAATCGATCAATAATTCGATGCTAAAACCTATTTTATCGTTTATTGAAAGTTATCTCGAGTAAAAACATGGAAATGACCGATAGTTCTCGATAAAATTCATAAATTTTAAGTGTTACAATGCCGCCGCGCTCTGCACTATGTCGGCGCCTTCGCAACTGAGTCAGCGCGCAGTCGATAAAGCGGCAGTTCAGTTGATTCCCGCGCCAGCGTACGCATCTCTCTTTTCAGCTCCTCAACCTTCTTTGCTGCGCGTAGCAGTTTGCGCGCTGGACTCTTGAGGCTTCGAATTTCATGATAAGTCTGAGCTATCATTGCAAACTGTGTCTTACACTCGAATGGGCAACAAAAGCCGAGATTATGAATGAAATCGAGAAGGGAAGTATGTTGCGGACTAGTGACAATGCCGTATGTGCCTTCTGTTTAATTAGAAGTTCGGTTAATTCGAGCTTTTCTGCGGTCCCCGTGGACTTCGTATTAACTGGAGTCGACTTTATACTGTGTAGATCATTTGGCCGCTTCTTACAGCCGGCTTGAAGTCAGCGTGTTCGAATCCCATCAAATGTGTGCTGCGTAGATGTGAACCCCGTAAAATATTAACCACATACTGTCCTTTCTATAGATTAATGCCTACGAAGGAGATCAGCGGGTGTAGGCTGTTTCTTAGATGACGTGAGGTTGTACTTGTTTCTTTTCAATTAGATGTAAAGTGGTGTTCGTTTCAAAAATCGCTTTTATGGCATTTCGCGAGGTTTCGTAATTAGTTTGTGTCAAGGTCGACTACCGAGATACCCCCAAGTAGCTCTTTATTTCCCTTTATTGCAGCAAATGGCTTGAATGCCTTCAAACCATGATAGTCATCGTACTACCGCGTGGATGCCTGTACCAGTATGATCTGGTTTATTTCGTTCCCCATAAACAACGAACCTTTTTTTGGTTCAATGGTATAGATAGCGTGTGATAAACTAGTTCAATCTCTTTCCCCCCCACCCCCGCACACTAAAAAAAAGCTCTGCTGTCGGACAAACTGCCCAATCCCCGATGATGCCGTTAGCATGAGCACAAATTCCGCTAAATTATTGTCTGACAAAAAGAACTACAACTGAATCCCACGGGAAACAAATCCTTAATTCAAAGTGCTTTTTCCTATACTTCTATTGAGAGCGTCGGAGTCCGCTTTTCAGCAACTAACCACTTGTGTTCCTGAAATAAAAAGGGTACGAGGTTACGAAGGTACTGTGCCCAAGTGTGCTTGTTAAAGGTAGAACGGGTACTTCGTTGAGTCAAATGTTTTTTTAAAACCGTCTCCCAATTCGTATAAACCACCTGTTGCAACTGATAGCCCCGCAAATGCTACCGCGAAGATGGTGTACTTGAGAATTAGGGGCGAGATTTCGCGGCCGAGAGCAACAGGAGGCAGAAATTGGCCTTTTCGCATGACATCCTTGACCGGGAGGTGTCGTGTATGCACTGTGTTCTATTGACTATACACCAGCACGTTATACCCACCATGGTGTCCCCCAAGGAGGCGTCTTGAACCCCATGCTGTTCGACCATACACAAAATGAGATCTCAATACGCCAATGATATATGTATTTGGGCAGATAGCGTGACCCATCGGCCTGTGCGCTCACGGCTGATATATGCTACACAGTTGACGAACTCCTACCTATATAGGCAGAGGTTAGAAATATCGAGAAGCAAATTCGCAGTGTTTGGCGTTTGCACAAAAGCCCATGTACGCATACATTTTGTATATTGATGACGAAAGGCTATCCAGTGTGAGAAACTAGTTTCTTGGCATAGTTGTCGACAGAGACCTTTCTTGGAGGACTCACGTAAATACCAAAAATAAGACGCTGTCTGCCATGGTCCATGTGCTGAAATTCATCGGCGGCAAGACATGGGATCTTGCAGCTCTACAATGCATTTGTCCTTCGTCTGTATGTGGTACAGTGCCCCTGTACACTCCGGAGAGTGACGCACAACTACTCGGTCACTTCAGGGCATACAAGCACAGGCACTGGGAAGCTGTCTCGGCCTATCATGGTGTTCTTCCACAGCAGCGACCATTGACTATTGGGATTACCCTTTGTAAACTTTCGTGGCAACTGACGCACTCAGGACACATATTAGGCCCCTCACCCGCCTGTACAATTATCACCTTTCTGGTATGCTAGCAACCCGTCTCCGTGCGTCATTCGCAAGGACAGCAGCTGCCCACGTCATCAGCATGCCATCCAACCATACGCCTTCGATTAGGACGCTCCTTCCGCTTTGGTGGATGGTGCAGCCCCGAGTATGCCTTGATATTCCAGGAGGAAAGAAGAAACGTGATCTTCCAACACTGGGCCTGCAGCAGCTAACTTTGATGCACCTTCACGAGACACAGTGTCCGAACTCATATATATACCGATGCCTTGTTAACAACGTCGGGTTCGGCCGGTGCTGTTATTTTACACCGAATGTCACTGTCCAGCGAATTCAAGATAGTCCGTTCAACCATCTTAACGGCTACAGAACTTACGGCCATCTATAGCGCTCTTCACACCATCGAGCAAACGTTGATGCTGAAGATGGGCGATACTCTGGCTTAAAGCGTGCACTTAAGTCAGTCCAGCCAGCCCTTTGCTGTGGACCTCACGAGCAGCTGCTGATAGAAATGAGAATGGTGTGCGACCGTCCTGCCCAGGCGGGTTAGGACATCACCTTTCAGTGGATTCCCAGATATTGCGGCATTGCTGGCAACGAAAGTGCCGACGCACTGCCCGTTCAGCACAAAGAGCGACGACCGTACACATTTCTGCATTTAGGACGGATGCAGCTAGGGCCTTCCACATACTTTCCTGGGAAACCACACTGTCTTAATGGTCTACAGAAGAATTCACTTGTGCACGTATTGGTGCCCTTGACCCGCACCTGCAACGTCCTCTTCCACTAAGACTCCCGTTGTCTGATGCAACTCCTCTCGGCTGTCACTGGCTGGGGGTGGTATTCAGAAATGCTTACTGCCACTTGATAGCAAGGGCAGCCAGTGAGAAGTGTGAAACGTGCGGTAAGCCGGACACGAGACGCCACGTCTTTAGCAAGTGTTCACGCTACTCGTCTGAAAGAAAGAAGCTGTCGTCAGCACTGCACAACCTGGACTCTCGGGGGCCATTTTCGTAGGAGATTGTACGTCCCTGGCCTTCTGTCATCAGCCCACACGGCGACTAAGCAACTCATACACGTCTTGCGGGGGACGAAATTAAAAGACTCCAGTGACATTTACTGAACTTGAACGTTTAGTGCCCTAGCGCTGGGCATACCTCACTAATCTCTGCTCCGAACATTCTCCTTTCTCTGCTTTCTCTTTTTTGCCATATTTTTCTTCTCCGCGTGCAGGATGGCAAACCAGACACTAGCGAAATCAACTTTCGTGCGTTCTTCTACATCTTTCCTTGTGCATATGGTGACCATGTCTACGATTCTTGGTATCAAAAGAACGCTACCAAACGTAAAATTTACAATCGGACAATATTTGCGGAGTGCGTCAATTTGTACACCACTCAAGTCCTTTGACCGAGGTCGAGTTCAACACAGGGTCTTCGGCACTGCATGGTCAAATAGTCTAAGAAATCGCCTCTCCTGGGCATAATCACAATGCCCCGAGAATGACAAATCTGTGTGAGCAAACGTGAGAATTTGGCGAATTACAATGCCAAGCATGTGGTTAGAGTAAAAAATAGTATCTTCACTGAAACAACAGCGCAAGGCACGCGTGTTTGCTGTTGTATGAGTGGAGATTATGTTGCTTTACTCTAACCACACGCCTCGTGTCGTAATTGGTCAAATTCGCACAGTATGTGGCATTGATCCGTCCTTCTCGAGCATTGTGATAATGCCCACCTGAGGCGACTTCTCAGAGTGAAATCACTGCGTTAGAGCTTATATATATATTATATAATAAATGAGGGGCTCCCGTGAAAAATAAGAGTAGAAAATTTTTTAATTATGTGGAAAGAAAAGAAAAACCGGGGGAAACCCCAAAGGGTGGGTTGGTGGCGGGTTTTTCATAGTAGCACAAAGGAAAAATTTTAAAAGAAGGGGTTTTGAGTTTTTATATATATGTATATAATATATATATATATTCAATCATACATTGGTGTTTGTTTTGTTTGTGTTTACGGGTGCGCGTCCGTCTGTGTTATCTCATTTGGCGCCAAGGGAAAGCGGCCGTTTTCCATTCTTTCTTTCTGTCCCGGGCATGTGTGACCCCCTGTTGTGGGAAAAAAGGGAGAGCATTGGGAAATCAACCCCTTTTTGAACACACCCCGGGGAGACTGGTTTTCTTGGATCATTTTTACTATATTCTATGAAAATCGAGGTTTCGAAGAACCCGAAGCGGGGCCAAAAAGATAAAAAGACAAAAAGTGGGAAAACCCGCCGGGGCTTTGGGATTCCAGGCGCGCTCGCCCCGACTCACGTACTTCACTTTCTTGCCCCACCTTCGCCGCCTCTTTGTTTTTCCGGGGTTGTTAGGGAGCCAACCTTCGCTCCCCAATAAATTGTTATTTTTCTAAAATACTTAATAATATATTAAACTATGACTTTCTTGGATAATTTAAACTAAAAACCCCTCCCAAAACAAAACAACCTCTGGAAGCCCGCCAAGCCAGTAACAACAAAAAGCCTCCCGGAAGTTTACCAAGGGTTCCCTACCGGAAAAAAGGAACTAAGAAAGGAAAAAGGGGTTCGCAACCAGAAACCATGCCCCAACCCCAAGAAAAATTTTCCCTCCTGTCGTTGTGCACAGCCAGTAATTATGCCAAAATTAAATTCCAGACGTGCCCATCCACAGAAGACCCAGAAGAATGGTTGGAGAAACTGGAGCGCGTCCGGAATTCAACAGGTGGGACGACGCAGAAACGTTCCGGCACGTTTTTTTTACTTGGAGATTCGGCTCGCACTTGGTTCGAGAACCACGAGAGCTCCTTGACAAACTGGGCTCAGTTCAAAAGCGAGTTCACTAAGACCTTCACTACCGTCGTGCGGAAAAAAGAGCCCCCTTTTGTTGAAACGCGACGCAACCCCAACGAAGGTGTCGTGATCTTCGTTGAGGAGATGAGCGCTATTTCGCCGCGCGGACCCCGAAATGACGGAAGAAAAGAAGTTGCGCTTCTTAATGCGCGGAGTGAAGGAGGAACTGTTTGCTGGACTTGTCCGAAATCCGCCCAAAACCGTCGCCGAATTCGTGACCGAAGCCAGCACCATTGAGAAAGCCCTCGAAATGCGTGCTAAGCAGTATGACCGCAACTTTGTTGGCGCGGCCAATGCGAACGACTTTGGCAGCACGCGGATCCGCCGACAGCCTACGCGAGACTATCCGCGCAATAGTGAGAGAGGAGCTGCGGAAACTTCTCCCACGCCGCCAACCCCAAGTCGCTTCTCTCACCGACGTCATTAGAGAAGAAGTGCAACAAGCGTTGGGAACTTCTACGCCATCCGAGCACCCCGAGAGCCACAAGCTATGACATACTCCGCGCTGTTCGTCGACCCCGCCCTGCCCAACACCCGTCGAGGCCCGCCGTACCGCCGCCCACTGTCACCCGCCCGACCCCCTACCAAACCAGACCGAGGAAGACGGACGTATGGCGAACTCCCGAACCGTCCTCTGTGCTACCACTGCGGAGAGCCGACCACATTTACCGTCGCTGCCCATACAAGAGACTCGGACTGCGTGGTTTCTCCGTCGACGCACCTCGCCCCTCCCTGGCCAACGACCACGTGAGATCGACGAGTATCTATCTGAAACCAGCCGTGGCCCAGCGCGTTTCAACCGTTCGCCGTCGCCCTACCCATACCAATCGCCGAACCGCCGTAGCAACGCTGACTTCGCCCGTGGAAGGTCCCCCAGCCCACGCGGGGGAAACTAAAAGCAGCAACTTCTGGAGGTGAAGTTGCTCTATGGCGAAAAACCGGAAACCCTCCAACGACGCAAGGACTCGCCGAAGACAGTGATTCACGACATGCCCTCATCCCGACGACCCGACCTAACCCTGACGAGACTCCCGAACACGACGACAGCTACACGGCGCGACGCGTACCCGACCTGACCGAGACGTCCGCTGAGAAGAGACGACAACGACGATGCACAGTCCCGACCATCAACACGTACAAGCAAATACGACGCCCCGACGAACCCGGAACTCGAGGAAGACTGCATCTGACGTCAAGGTGTCCATCGACGGCTTTGACGTAGTCGCCCTCGTAGACACGGGAGCCGACTACTCCGTAATGAGCGGATCATTTGCGTCTAAGCTGAAGAAAGTTATGACCAGATGGACGGTCCGCACATACGCACAGCAGGAGGCCACCTCGTACGCCAAGTGGAACGTGCACATCGCGCGTCACCATAGACGGCACAACGTACCCTGCGGCGTTCGTCTTTGCTAACTGCTCCCGCGACGTGATTCTCGGAATGGACTTTTTGACGGACAACGGCGCAATAATTGACCTGCAGACCAAGTCGATAACATTTCCCCGATCACTCCACGACGCCGCAGCCGAACCCCGATCACCGTGCTGCTGTCAGGATCGCCGACGATCACATCACCCTGCCACCCCGCGCAAGCTTGATGATCGCGTCTACTGTGAGGATGCTGCTTCTGACATCGACGCTATCGTAGAGAGTGATCGAAGGTTGCTTCTCGACCGCGGTGTCTCCGTCGCAAGAGGCATTGCGCACTTTAAGCAACGCCAATCTCACGTTTTGGTCACTAATTTCACCGAAGAGTACCACATTTAAACAAGGGAGCTGCATTGCGTTCCTCGAAGAAACGCAAGAACAAGTGATGTGATCGCGGTCGCCGACTTTGAACGCACACCCGTAGAAACCTTCAAGCTCCCGCAGCATTCGACGTGAATCCGGCGCTACCGCGAACAACGGAAAAATTATTGACTTTGCTGCGTCGCTATAGCGAATGTTTTCGTCGAGCGCAAACTACGTCAGCCCTCTAGCGAAGCACCGAATAATAATCGAAGACGGAGCCCGACCTACCCGACAGTCACCGTACCGCGTCTCTTCACACGAACGGGAAGCCATCCGGACTCAAGTCGACGACATGCTCAGCGACGACATTATACCATCGAAAAGCCCCTGGGCTGCGCCCGTCGTACTCGTAAAAAAAAAACGGCACATTAAGGTTTGCGTTGACTACCGGGACTAACAAACACGAAGAAGGACGTGTCCCTCCCCCGAATCGACGACGCCCTCGACCACCTCTGCCACGCGAAGTACTTCTCATCGATGGACCTGAAGACCGGTACTGGCAAATTGAAGTGGACGAGAGAGACCGAGAGAAGACTGCATTTATAACCCCACGCCTATACGAGTTCAAGGTGATGCCGTTTGGGCTGTGCACAGCACCAGCGACGTTTCAAAGAGTCATGGCACTGTGCTAGCTGGCCTAATGCACACCTGCCTCGTATACCTCGACGACGTAGTGGTATTCGCCCGGACTTTCGACGAACACCTTGCAAGGTTGGTCTGTACTCGAGGCCATTCGTACGTCGGGGTTGACGCTGAAGCCTGAAAAGTGCCGTTTCGCATACGGGGAACTCAAGTTCTTGGGCCACGTCGTCAACGCCGCGGGAGTCCTACCTGACCCGGCAAAACATCAGCCATTGCGAACTTCCCAAGGCCGAAGACAAGAAGGGCGTGCGAAGATTTCTGGCTGTGCGCATACTACCGGCGCTTCGTCGCAAACTTCGGTGTGTGTGTGTGTGTGTGTGTGTGTTGTGTGTGTGTGTGTGTGTGTGTGTGTGGTGTGTGTTGTGTGTGTGTGTGTGTGTTTATAAAAAAGGTTATTGGCAGCGCTTGCAAGAGGTACCAACGAGGTCTGGCCGTTTCAGAATCCAAACGAGGTCTGGCTCCCGCGCATGGTCTCGCGCCGAAGCACTGTCGATGGAGCTGCCGCTGTGTCGCTACGGCCGACATATACCACTGGGGGATTGATGGCACTCGGAAGGTCAGCCTCCGCTTTAACCGAACACATACCCGCTAGGGAGACTGGTGCTCTTAAGGTCACTCACTATCTTTTTCACAATATATATATATATAGAAAATAAGGGTTTGCAGTCAAGAAAACCTCGGAAAGCAAAGGGGAGGCTGTGGTGGGTCATAGAAACAGATGAAGAATGTTTTGAGTGAGAAAGAAAGTGGTGCAAAATTCCCGCCGGGTGGAGGTCGTGGGTTCGGATCCCACCCGGCGCGCATTTTTCACAACTTTCTTTCTGACTCAAAACATTCTTCATCTGTTTCTATGACCCACCACAGCCTCCCCTTTGCTTTCCGAGGTTTTCTTGACTGCCAAACCTTTTTTTCTGTCTTAATTCCCTCAGCCCCTCATTTCCTATATATATATATATATATATACTAACTTAATATATACTTATAATAATAATATAATAAACTTATAATATAATAAACTTATAACTTAACTAAATTTTCAAACGCCCTCCCAAACGTAAACAATATACTGCGGAAGTACTACCCCATTTAGCCAGTAACGACCGACTTAAAAAGACCTTCCCGGAAGCACCAAGGGTTACCTACCGGAGAAACAGGAATCTAAAAGATATTTTAGTGCATGCTAAAACAGGGCCTTCAAAGCAACCAGTCATAGCCAGCTGCTCCCGCCCCAGATGCAAGACTTGTAGGCACCTGCAAACAGACTGCGTTGTAAAAAGCACAGCCAGTAATTATGTCCACAAGATTAATTCAAGTTTTACGTGCACTTCATCCAACATTGTGTATATGTTGGAATGCTCAATGTGCCACAAACAGTATATAGGCGAAACGAGCCAACCTATGAGTTAATGGTCACCGGTCACCGGGTCACCGGCTTAATGGTCACCGGGGCTTAATGGTCACCGGGCAATACTCTTAGCAAATCCTCCATAGCTGTAGCGCAGCATTTCAACCAACCAGGCCACAATTTTGATGACCTTAAGTTATATATACTTCAGTCAAATTTTAAGTCTCCTAGGGACAGAAATACCGAGAATCCTACTTAATTCACAAATTCAACTCCATGGAACCTGCTGGAATTAATGCGTCTAAGGGCAACTTGGAATCCTTGCGATATTCACCGGGAATACAGCATTAGGCATTTTCGTGCATATACCTCATCCAAAGTCTATGACCGTTCACTCTGCTCTGTACCTGGTCACCTAATTTTTTTTTCATTCCTTAGCATCTGGATTAATACTCGCCCGCATCCCTCTAACCTTTGCTTTTGGAATTCAATTTTATTTATTTAACTTCTCCTTTTTTTTACTCCGCGTGGTCGTGTGCCCCGTACGTCACTCTAACTTTATCTTTTCGTTTTTGAGTTTCAGGACAGGCCTGTTCCAGGAATGTTGCCGTGGGTGACACTGCCATTTCAGTTGCCGGGTGATTGCTTTTTCTTTAGTGTGTGGGTTTATGTGGTTTCCCTCCCTGTTTTTTCTCCTTCTTTTTTTTCTTTTTTCCTTGACCTAGTTAGTTTTCCCCCGTCTCTATCTTTTCTTTTGACCTGAGGCTTGCAGATAGTTTCTGATAAGGACCCCACCCTCACCGCCTGGTCTGCTTCCGGCGGTTCTGAGATCCTTTCCCTATACCCCGCGGCGGGTCAATAAGCACCCTCTCATCCTTTCTGTCCAAAAATTCCACGAATATCAACCATCAGCTGACTTCCGTGTGACCTACTTCGCGGCTTAAACTAGACAACCTTCTTGGCCCCTCAATCTCTCCCCCGACACACTCCGAAACCAATCAGCTTGCTCAATTTCCCTTCCATCTTTCCCTCTCCTTTCACCTGGGGTCCTACCCCTATATAAACCCTGCCTGCCAGGCGAGAGATTGCCCTGAGGAAAGCAAGTTCTCTTTGCTGAAACGTAGGCCACAATCGTGCTTTTACCTTGTTCGAAGTTTTTCTTCTCTTGTGTTCTCTACCATCTTCAAAGTTCTTACTAAATTTTCAAACGCCCTTCCAAACGTAAACAATATACTGCTCAAGTACTACCCCATTTTAGCCAGTAACGACCGACTTAAAAAGACCTTCCCGGAAGCACCAAGGGTTACCTACCGGAGAAACAGGAATCTAAAAGATATTTTAGTGCATGCTAAAACAGGGCCTTCAAAGCAACCAGTCATAGCCAGCTGCTCCCGCCCCAGATGCAAGACTTGTAGGCACCTGCAAACAGACTGCGTTGTAAAAAGCACAGCCAGTAATTATGTCCACAAGATTAATTCAAGTTTTACGTGCACTTCATCCAACATTGTGTATATGTTGGAATGCTCAATGTGCCACAAACAGTATATAGGCGAAACGAGCCAACCTATGAGCTTAAGTCACGGGTCACCGGGGCTTAATGGTCACCGGGGCTTAATGGTCACCGGGCAGATACTCTTAGCAAATCCTCCATAGCTGTAGCGCAGCATTTCAACCAACCGGCCACAATTTTGATGACCTTAAGTTATATATACTTCAGTCAAATTTTAAGTCTCCTAGGGACAGGAAATACCGAGAATCCTACTTAATTCACAAATTCAACTCCATGGAACCTGCTGGAATTAATGCGTCTAGGGCAACTTGGAATCCTTGCGATATTCACCGGGAATACAGCATTAGGCATTTTCGTGCATATACCTCATCCAAAGACTATGACCGTTCACTCTGCTCTGTACCTGGTCACCTAATTTCTTTTTTTTTCATTCCTTAGCGTCTAGCTTAATACTCGCCCTCATGCCTCCAACTTTTGCTTTTGGAATTCAATTTTATTTATTTAACTTCTCCTTTTTTTTTACTCCGCGTGGTCTTGTGCCCCGTACGTCACTCTAACTTTATCTTTTCGTTTTTGAGTTTCAGGACAGGCCTGTTCCAGGAATGTTGCCGTGGGTGACACGTGCCATTTCAGTTGCCGGGTGATTGCTTTTTCTTTAGTGTGTGGGTTTATGTGGTTTCCCTCCCTGTTTTTTTTTCCTTCTTTTTTTCTTTTTTCCTTGACCTAGTTAGTTTTTCCCCCGTCTCTATCTTTTCTTTTGACCTGAGGCTTGCAGATAGTTTCTGATAAGGACCCCACCCTCACCGCCTGGTCTGCTTCCGGCGGTTCTGAGATCCTTTCCCTATACCCCGCGGCGGGTCAATAAGCACCCTCTCATCCTTTCTGTCCAAAAATTCCACGAATATCAACCATCAGCTGACTTCCGTGTGACCTACTTCGCGGCTTAAACTAGACAACCTTCTTGGCCCCTCAATCTCTCCCCCGACACACTCCGAAACCAATCAGCTTGCTCAATTTCCCTTCCATCTTTCCCTCTCCTTTCACCTGGGGTCCTACCCCTATATAAACCCTGCCTGCCAGGCGAGAGATTGCCCTGAGGAAAGCAAGTTCTCTTTGCTGAAACGTAGGCCACAATCGTGCTTTTACCTTGTTCGAAGTTTTTCTTCTCTTGTGTTCTCTACCATCTTCAAAGTTCTTACTAAATTTTCAAAACGCCCTTCCAACGTAAACAATATACTGCTCAAGTACTACCCCATTTTAGCCAGTAACGACCGACTTAAAAAGACTTCCCGGAAGCACCAAGGGTTACCTACCGGAGAAACAGGAATCTAAAGATATTTTAGTGCATGCTAAAACAGGGCCTTCAAAGCAACCAGTCATAGCCAGCTGCTCCCGCCCCAGATGCAAGACTTGTAGGCACCTGCAAACAGACTGCGTTGTAAAAAGCACAGCCAGTAATTATGTCCACAAGATTAATTCAAGTTTTACGTGCACTTCATCCAACATTGTGTATATGTTGGATGCTCAATGTGCCACAAACAGTATATAGGCGAAACGAGCCAACCTATGAGCCTACGGCTTAATGGTCACCGGGCAGATACTCTTAGCAAATCCTCCATAGCTGTAGCGCAGCATTTCAACCAACCAGGCCACAATTTTGATGACCTTAAGTTATATATCTTCAGTCAAATTTTAAGTCTCCTAGGGACAGGAAATACCGAGAATCCTACTTATTCAAAATTCAACTCCATGGAACCTGCTGGAATTAATCGCGTCTAAGGGCAACTTGGAATCCTTGCGATATTCACCGGGAATACAGCATTAGGCATTTTCGTGCATATACCTCATCCAAAGTATGACCGTTCACTCTGCTCTGTACCTGGTCACCTAATTTCTTTTTTTTTCATTCCTTAGCGTCTAGCTAATACTCGCCCTCATGCCTCCAACTTTGCTTTTGGAATTCAATTTTATTTTAACTTCTCCTTTTTTTTTACTCGCGTGGTCGTGTGCCCCGTACGTACCTCTAACTTTATCTTTCGTTTTTGAGTTTCAGAAGGCCTGTTCAGGAATGTTGCCGTGGGTGACACGTGCCATTTCAGGTGCCGGTGTTGCTTTTTCTTTAGTGTGTGGGTTTATGTGGTTTCCCTCCCTGTTTTTTGTCCTTCTTTTTTTCTTTTTCCTTGACCTAGTTAGTTTCCCCCGTCTCTATCTTTTCTTTTGACCTGAGGCTTGCAGATAGTTTCTGATAAGGACCCCACCCTCACCGCCTGGTCTGCTTCCGGCGGTTCTGAGATCCTTTCCCTATACCCCGCGGCGGGTCAATAAGCACCCTCTCATCCTTTCTGTCCAAAAATTCCACGAATATCAACCATCAGCTGACTTCCGTGTGACCTACTTCGCGGCTTAAACTAGACAACCTTCTTGGCCCCTCAATCTCTCCCCCGACACACTCCGAAACCAATCAGCTTGCTCAATTTCCCTTCCATCTTTCCCTCTCCTTTCACCTGGGGTCCTACCCCTATATAAACCTGCCTGCCAGGCGAGAGATTGCCCTGAGGAAAGATCAAGTTCTCTTTGCTGAAACGTAGGCCACAATCGTGCTTTTACCTTGTTCGAATTTTCTTCTCTTATATTATATATATATATATATATATTTATATACATATATATAGTTACACGGCGACAGCAACAGTCAGCATTGTCATTGTGATTGGCGTACGCCCACTCAAGGAGATTGACCACTCGAATTGTGCAGATGACGACGAGGCAGCAGGGAGAGCCACCACAGCGGCATCGTCATCGGCGTGAAGCTCGTGAAGTGCGCGAGACATTCTGCCGGCTGGACAACGGATCCGTTTTGCCACTTCTGAGTGCCTTTCCTACTTTACGCTGTCAAGACAATAAACCCGCATTACAATATATATACATATTTATAGGGAATGGGTAGAATGTGCATGTTCAGGCACAAAATCGGCAAACACACCGTTCGTTGAGGATCACCTTTTGAACTAAAAACCGAAAACTAAACTCCCATACAATTCAGGCCCGTCGCTCGCAGCAAACACCGAAGAGATTTCTGAGCCTCTCTACGAAAACTGCCAACTCAACTGCAAAGTAGATAACATGTCTTGATTATCCCACTTTATATACTTCGCGCCAGGGCGACGGGAGATATTTTCCAAGTCACTGCGGCTTTTATCGATTCGCAAACGTGGCTTTAATGGTGGAAAATTCCGATCAATACGTCTGGACACGAGTGTACTGGTAGGCCGTCAATAATGCATCGCACAAGGCAGCGCATTCCCGTACCCTGCTTTGAAGAATTGAAACTGTGATTGGGAGCGGGTGCCGCTTGACCATGATATGGCGACATATACTCTGGCCGACACGCCGGACGCCTGTCACGGTCGCGCCTGCTTGGGTGACCAATCCGTCGCCGTCACGAAACAAGCATCGTAGTGCTGGGCCACGTAATTGGGATGAAAGGGTATAAAAAAGTGAGAGATGGGAGGGAGCTCAGCGTGTATGCATGAGCGCTCTGGTGGGCAGAAACGGTTGGACAAGCAAGGGCGGTTGTCCTGCCGTCTCTTCTTGTTTTCTGTGGTGTTGCTTCGCGCTGAAACCGCTTCACTTGCTTGAGCACTATTCGCCTATTGTTTACTCCGATCTTTTTGGTCTCGGCAAAAAAGAGAAACAAAATTATTTGATATGCGCTTCTTTTTCTTCAAATAATGTTTGCAAGACAACACATCATTCCGGGCACCTTTGGGATGTGACGTCGCTATTCTTTCATTCTCCTGTCAATTTCTTAATATTTAGAAGAGCATTTCAAAATCGAGATTGAGTTCGAACTTGTTGCCACAACGGACATAAGTGTAATAGCACCACAATGCCCGCTCGCAACTCGGGAAAGTTCAAGTTCTGCTGACTTTGTGGCTGATGCTGAAAATTTCGTACGGCGTAACCAACGTGTGACTACCAACAGGTGACCGACCCGGTATGCCACTGGGGAATTTGTTTTTCGCCCGCATAAGACACATGAGATCGAGCCCTCATCCTCGTTCTCAGCAGCACAACGTCCTGGCGGGTGTCAAAGTTTTATTAAGTTGTATTACTAACCAGCAGCGCGTCCTCCCGTGTTTTCTATTCTGTGTCGTCGTCAACGCCGCACTGGCTTTCCCATCATGAATCAAAACCAGCTCACCAAACTCTCCATCGTCTGTGTTATGTGTCTGCCTGCTATCATTGTCGTTTCTCGCACTGACCTTATTCTTTTTGTGTGGGGGGGGGGGGGGGGGGGGGGCGAACAGGGGAGGGAGGTGTGTTGTTCAACGGATAACAACGGGCACAAAAGTTTAACGAAACAGCAATCGAGGCAGCCTGCGAAGTTGTCGACGCGGCCGTCCATCAGGCACTTCCTCTCTTCCTTTTTTTCGGAAATTTCATTTCCGTGGGTTCCTTTTACTTTATCGCGCCTCGTGACGGCTCCGGTCTCCCGCCATATCTATACGTCGCTTTCTGTCACTTCCCGCCTTGCAGTTTTTGCGAGCTTTTAACGCCACCACAGCGATCAAGATGTATGACAGTTTCTGGCGCTGCTTAAATCGTGAAGCTATGCTTCGGAATTACGTGGAGGGTGTTTATTTGTCTTTTTGAAAGGATTCACGTTAATGGAAGTTAATTACTGCCTACTCTAACAGACAGGCATTGTACCGAGGCTTTTCCCTTTTTAGGGGTGCTGCTTCCTTTGCGTGCAGAAGTGGCGCAAAGGCAAGGACAGTCAGTCGAGGGCAAAGTGCCTCAGTGACGCGACGTTGTAGGCGCCAAGCGGGCGCCCAGCGTGTCGCCGCGATCGATGTTGCTATAGGACCGTGGGCCTCAGACAGTTGCTTCGACGTCCCCCTCCCACTTCCTTCCGCGAGCCACTTACGCTCGGGCGTGGCGGGCTTTTACGAAACAAGGATTTGAATCCACCACTTGTCTCCTAGGCTGACGGAGAAAAGAAAAGTTTGCGTGGAGGGCAAAGACTCATTTGATCACTGTTGGTTTTAGGCGCTGTCGTGGAAAGTTGGTCTACGCGAGATAAGACTTTGGAAAACAGGCGACAGAGTTGGGGGATTTGGACGGGGAAGCTTTTAAGGACGACAGTCTTTCTCGGCCTACAAAAATGCGTAAACTTTGGTCTGTCAGTCTTTCTGTATTTACGTCCGTCTGTCTGTCTGTCTATACATCGATGCAGGCGCCTGGATAAAAGTTCATTTAATTATTAAATGACCCCGTTCATATAGGCAAAACAGTTTCAATCCAAGAAATGTACAAACAGGCTCCATATTTTTTAGCATAGTCCATCAACAAGATAATATGAGGCTTATTTGAGGCAGACCGCCAATGCATAACTGGTGTTTGCAGTGTTCTTTTAATTAAAGGTAGATATGTGCTCCAATTTTCCAAGAACAAATTTAAAAGAAACCTGCTGAAAACGTTTCAACCGGGAAATACAAATAAGGCTGGCAACAAGCCTCGCTCTGGTGGGTGGAGCGCAACGTCCTCACAGTTTCAACAGATGAAGCATCAGAGTGAACGTGGCAAAATTGAACTCAGCAAACCTCCAATCGGTGGAACGAGACAGGAGTGGAGCAGCATGTGAGGTGGGCGGATGAGACAGGAGAGGTAGTTAGTTACATCGCAGAAGCATCAGAATGCGATTATCGTCTTTGGACGACGTTTACAGCGACGCAAGCGGGTGCCCGGCCATTTTTGTACGATGGGGACGGATGTTACTAGCAACTCTTAATAGGCGAGAAAATTTTCTCGTTGCCGATAAAATTTCGTAACTCGATTTAGAGCACAGCTCTTGAGCGCCCGCTCCTGTGGTGTCGCGTCGCCGTCGGCATCGGTGTAACCGAGCGAACAGAAAGGAAACCCAAGATAGACGAGATAAACGGAGGAGGAAAGTATGGCGAAAGTGGTGCGAAAGCGGTATGCCGGGGCCACGCGACACGTGCTCGGCAGCGGCGACGTGCTGCAAGATAACGCCAAAGTCGCGCGCGCCCTCATGCGTCCGCTGATAACGCGATCACAGCTTGAGACAAAGGAAATGCTGCTTCTGCCGCTACAGTACAGAAGGAGTAGTATACGTGAAGAATAAAAGTTGTCTGTAACCATTCATATATGTCTGTCTGAAACTCGCCGCCCCAGCATATTTCGCACAGTTGAAACAGCTAAACAGCTGCGCTGAAATACTGAATTAGGGAGTATAGTAACCGTCATACATCTTTTATAGCGTCGTTGTGCGGAAGTCAGTCGGTAGTATTTGGGAAAACATGTGTGCTAAATTAGGGCGAATAAAGCATCATCCTTCTGATTCCGGTACTGGAATTAAGTCATTCGGAAAGGAGAAATCTCTCTTTTGAGTTAGCTATGGCATTTTCATCTTCCTATTTGGAATAGCATAACTGAGTTTTGGTAGAGTTATAATGTGCTATTTTCTAACAGAAGAAACCACGCTGCAGGCGCAACTACGTTGCCATTGCTATCCTAAACACGAGAGTGTATCGATAAAAACGGTACATGTCAGTGGCATTGTTCTTTATTAGTGTTCATAACAGCGAGGAAAATAATGTTGTTCAATTCGTCTTGGATTTAGTTTCCCAAAAAAGTAAAATCTTTTCAGAACAGAATTTTTTACAGAGTGACAAAGAAACCATTTTTTATGGAAACGCCATCCTCATCCGCATATGAGGGCAAAATACACAAGAACCGCGATCAAAAAATAATTCTGCTTTCACTGTGTAGCCTTCCATGGAAAGATTCAACAGTGCGAGACACGTAATTGCAACGCCCTAATCGTTGATTGATTGTGGGGTTTAACGCGCCGACGCAACGCAGGCGATGAGGCGCGCCGTAGTGGAGGGCTCCGGATTAATTTTGACCACCTGGGGATCTTTATCGTGCGCCGAAATCTCATACACACGGGCGTTTTTGGTTTTCGCCTCCATCAGAAAAGCGGCCGCCGCGGCCGGGAAACGCCCTAATCGTACTCCAACCGCACGCAACAGGTTTGGTGCCATCACCATCATAATCATCACCATTTTCGTCGTCGTCGTGACCATCATCGTCGAAATATTCTGAAATATACAATCAGAAATGTTTAAAAAAAACTGTAGAAGTATCAAGCAAACGACAATCAAATGTATACGAATAGACGACATCAGCAGGCGTTGACGCTACCTTTCTACATCGGGTACATCATCAACGGCCTCAGTGGTCAACAACTGTTGTAGGTTTCGATACTCGACTGCAAATATGACGATTTTTGCTGCGAAC
Organism: Haemaphysalis longicornis; assembly: GCA_013339765.2. Lineage (NCBI taxonomy): Eukaryota > Metazoa > Arthropoda > Arachnida > Ixodida > Ixodidae > Haemaphysalis > Haemaphysalis longicornis. The sequence continues at coordinate 70,035,231 of CM023453.1, forward strand.
ATTCGTGCAGGCCCTCTCGCAACCCGTTCTCCTTTTATTCCCTTTTATTCTTGCCTTATCGCTGCTTTTTTGGTTTTTGCAGAGCTAGTTGTGGCCCCAATGGTGATCCTACACCCCGAATTCTAGCCAGCGTAGAAGGACAGCTGCGGTTCTAGAAAAAACAGAAATGCGGCCATGTCACACGCCATGTCCTAGTTCCCGAGTGTGGCCCCCAAATCGTGCTCGCATACCAACAACATCGGGCCCTGACTGAAGCCGTATAACCTAACGCACGGCCTTCTTCGCCTCTACCTCGCATTAGTATGAGTAACTGGGTCTGCAAAATTTATTTTTCCAGCGGAACTGTTTACCCGCGCTGCCGGAAGGTCACTAGTTTGGCTCGCTCGGCCGGCCAGTCGCAGGCATAACAAATTCGGGTTCGCTTGACGGGGTCAATTCAGGACTACGGCGTGAGCGGGGTGCTAATTCCTAATGTTGATTGAGTATTTATTGTTTAGAAATGTTGTAGTTGCTTTAAAATTAGTTTAGTATATACTGACTTGAAAATACATCCACACAGCACACAAGTTGTTCTACGTTATGGTTTTACACATATATTATCTGAAGTTCCTCATGAGAATACTATACTATGAGTATAATATACATGAGTATACTAGCATGAGAAGTTAAATGACGCTAACGACGCCTAACGTAAACAAAAATTCCATTAATGGAAAGAAAAATGGCCGAAGTTAAGCGGCGTTAAACGATGCATATTTAAACCTGAGCTTTGCACAGTGTTTCGCAGCACAATTATTACTGATGATCCTGCTTCATTCATTTCTACACCTGTGCTACTAAACACATTCAACATAAAGAAAGAAATATATTTTTTGCTTTCTGCATTCACTGCGCGTACTGCCGCGAGCAGAGGGAGCCGAAGGTGGCGGCGTGGATGCGAAGAAAGTTTTTTCCAGTACGAAAGACCTAACTTACTATTTCTTTGCTGACTCCGCGCTCATACCGTCAGCAGGCGAACTGTTCTGCAATTGCCCGGGCGTTGCCTAGCAACGGAGACGCCTTCTTCTTTCCTGACGGCTCGCGATTCCCCCGCTCAACAGGCTTGCCGTTAGGCGCATTCCCAGGCTTTCATACCCGCGCTCATCTTTCGTGCTAGCTAGGCACTCATACGGCCTGGTCGGCGCCATGCACCGGTCTATTTCATGGAGGGAGGTGTACCCAGCCGTCTCCCGCTTAAAAATTTACCCAGTTGCTGCAGTCGTTGTTGGAGATGAAGGATATTGCACAAAAAGGTAAATATCCACCATGACACTTGTCACCAATGGCCATCGTCCTTATCGATGTTTCTGTTGCCAGGGGCATGGAATTTCATGCCAATATATACTAGAGGGAAATCTGTCGCTGCAGTCGCGGGCCGTCGTGGGCGCCGCCATTACAGCTATAGGGACATTCCTCGCCTAGTTGGCTTGCCTAGCCCCAAGGCTTCTTTTTTGTCTCGAAGCCAAAATCAACCAAAAAGGGAAACATCAATTTTTGCTGTTCATCTTGCATGAAGCTTCTAAATGATCCCTGACAAATAAATCTTCTTGGAGCTTCAATTTTATAATAACAAGACGAATTTGATGAAGCTTCAATAGTAATGTTGTTGCTTTTTTGCAGCCAGAGCGAACTTTTCTGCCTGTTCATGAGCGAAACCAAGGAAAAGTGGACGTGACTGCCCGGTACATGACGGAATGCTAGCTGAAGCGCGGCTAGTCTACAGTGGCGCCAGATTTGGCACAGCCATCCCTACCCCGCCAACTATCAAGATTCTTGGCCAACACTTCCAGAAGGATGGCGGGGGCCACACCACAGTAAACAGGATTCTAAAGCAAGGAGAACAATTACTCCAACTTATGAAACGTGTCTCCAATAGGCAGAGAGGACTTAAAGAAGAAGACCTACTCCGACTTAAGGAAGCACTCATCACATCTCGCATAAGATACTCCATTCCTTATACAAACGTCAACAAGGCCCAAATGCAGAAATTGAACACTCTACTACGAAAAGCCTCAAAGATACCTTTAGGACTACCGATAACCACCTGTAATAAGGTCATCGAGGACATGGGCACCACAGCCACCATTGAGGAAATTGTCTCAGTCCACAAACACAACCAGCTTAGGAGACTGAGGCAAAGCAAGGCCGGAATTCAACTCCTGCAATCGATCGGCTATGATTCCCAAGCAACGGTGCACGACTACTGCAAGATAGAACCTATAGACAGACAGCAATTAAAGATAGCACCCATTCCCGGTAATATGGACGGCACTAGGCACGCAGAGCGAAGAGCCATCAGGGCCAAATATTTCAATAAGAAACCGGAAAGAGAACCCCAGCAAATTCATGTATACACGGACGCGGCGGGAAAAGGCACCTCGTGGGCTGTCGCGTACTGGACGGTGCTCAACAGATCCTATACAGAAGGGAACAAACAGTTCAACTCAGCAGAAGAAGCGGAACTATACGCCATTGGCAAAGCTGTTATCCACCTCTCCCAACCAGCCCGTGCCCCTAAATATCTATACCGACAACAAGAGGGCATGTCGACTCTTAGACTCCGGTCATATATCCGCTCGGCGGCACACCTGTTCAAGCATATTCAAGGAACTGTGAAGCTGTACTGGATTCCTGGCCACGCCGGGGTACTGGGAAACGAAAAGGCTAATCAGCTTGCCCGAGACGCATACATCCGGGCTCCCAGCAACGGCTGCCAAAGTCCGACCTCTCAGGAACCAACTCACCCGCAAATTCACCTTAAAGAATACAAAACAAAGCGAACGACTACTCCAGTTCCACCCCACCCTAAGCCTAAACAAGACAGCAGCAAAACCCTATTCCGACGAGCACAAAGCCGGAACCCTACGAACAACCTGCGATGGCTTCATCTCAATCAGATATGGCAAAACAACATCCTTTACCATCATGATCACAGTGCAAAATTACAATACCCAAGACCACATTCTTTGGCAGTGCCCCCAATACATCCAAATTAGAAAAACAATACACTAGAGAGTGGCTGACCTACACCTAGACGGACGAAGGGAGCAACGTGGCCTGATTGACTTCATTCAAGAAGCCGTCAGCAGAGCCTGGACCGAGGCCTCTGAATCTCGCAGCGCTCCCTACAACTCCTCTCACTTTCTACCGTGTGAATAAAATAGACTCCTCTCTCTCTCTCTCTCCCAGCTCCTCTCTCGTCCTCTCTCTCTCTTCTCTCTCATCGATCTAACTATCTATCTTCTCGTCATCTCTCTCTCCATCTATCTCTGCTGCTATCTCTCCTATCTCCTCTCTCTCTTCGCTCTCTCTCTCTCTAGTATATATTATTAGTTTGAAACTCAATGGCTATGGGAGATTGGCCAAGAAGCTAAAATTTTATAAAAAGCGTCCCTTTCGTCGTCGTGCGCGTCGTTTCGCGTGGCGTCACAATGAGAAGATTGGTTGTCAGCTACACCCGCCGCGGTGGCTCAGTGGCTAAAGCGTTGTGCTGCTGAGCACCAGGACGCGGGTTCGATCCCTGGCCCCGGCGGCCGCTTTTCTGATTGAGGCGAAAATCAAAAACGCTCGTGTGTTCGAGATTTTGGCGCATGTTAAAGATCCCCAGCTGGTCCAAATTAATCCGGAGCCCTCCGCTACGGCGCGCCTCATCGCCTTCGTTGCATCGGCGCGTTAAACCCTACAGTCAATCAATCAATCAATCAATCAATCAATCAATCAATCAATCAATCAATCAATCAATCAATCAATCAATCAATCAATCAATCAATCAATCAATCAATCAATCGATCGATCAATCAATCAATCAATCAATCAATTGTCAGGTACGTTTCTAAGTAAATTTGAGCTATACCCACAATCGCTCACCATAGCGTGCTGTCGTAACACACCCTTGTAGCGGTATTTTGTTCTTTTTCGTATAGTGCAGATGAAAGGAAGGTTCCAAATGCAGAGAAAGCCACGAACTGCTTTCTTAGGAATAGTAACAACAATGCAAAAAACACAGTTATCGTTAGTTTTTTATTGCGTCATTCTGCCACAGGGCATAAGTAATAAGGAAACAACGGACAAAACAGGACCGAAGTACGACACGGAAGAAAAAAAACACAATGATGTGGCCGGGCACCACAAGAAACTACGGAGTCCAGTTTCAGAAAGGAATTCAACAGTTTCTTTTAAAGGGGCCGTGCGTCCACAAATGTTATCGTTATACATTGATAACGCTATTTGTATCAACGCGGAAATTTTCAATGCGTTGTAAATTTACGATTGGTAATATCTTGGTGGTTAAGTTATTTAACAAAGGGTTATGTTGTCCTCAGAACGTTTCCACAAACTATACGGGCCTTACTGGGTGTAGCTCCCCAGGAATTCATCTCTTCGGGAAGTTCCTCCGCGCTGTTCTTGTGGAGTCAGCTCGATTCGGTCGGAGCGGGCGTATATCGACAAGCTCTGAGGTCCGTCCGCTTGTGAGCGTGCATGGTAACTCAGCCCCATTGATCGTACGCGAAGAACGTTTCCGACAGGGAGCACGCGACGTGGTCTTGATTGCTATCGACGAGCTTGGCGCACAACGCAGGCCTTTAAGGCTCGAAAGACGACGTCTATTGATCCCGCAAAGTTAACGGTGCACCCTGTGCTTGGTTCGGCGGCTCGCTTCCGTGCTTAAGCGAAGCACTTTTTGGTGTCGAGGAATCTGAGTATACGTGAATAATCGATTGGAGCATAAAATGCCGTATCTGCAGTCTTTTTTGTTGTAGTTATTAGCAGTGTTACCAGCAAAACCCGTTCACTGTTCTCGGCTCATTTGAAGAAGCAGCTCTTAAGAAATGTATCCCTATCAACAGCAGTGTTCGAATGGGAACTTATATTACGCCTCTGAATAGGGTAATCAGCCTTTTTCCGAGTTTAAAAGGATAAATAACTGACGCCATCGGAGCAGAGTTACAAATTCCAAAAAGCACCTCGTCCCTGCGGAACCATATTATGCCGCAAGTTTCGCTTAAGCCTTCTGTGCTTTTTTTCGCGGGTGCGTTCAAGTTCCCAGCGAGAACTCTCCTCTTCAACTCTACTCGAACGATGCTCGAGAAGAGCCCTAAGGGTCCCTATTTGTGTGCGCCTATGGCGGTTATAAGGCCACAATCATCTGTAGTTTCTATAGCTTCAGCGCCGGCCAGTGTGTTACAGTTTGTGCTATCACAGCACAATCGCCATTCTGTGCCCTGAAAAGGAAGAAAAAAAATTGGCTCCAATGCACACTGTGAAGGTGGTTGGAAAGCAAAGCTGTAAACGACACCCACAACAATTGCTCATGCGACGTCACTTGAATTCACACACGGGGCTCTACAAAGGGTGAAACCAGAGATTCTGCCTGCCGCTACCTAGAATTTGGTTGGGGGGGGGGGGGGGGGGGCGGCGTCCCGAACGCAGAAGCGTCGTCCACGGCCTGGCTAGAGCGGCGGACGCCGCCGCTGTAGTCCGGACGTGAGTCAGCAGAAAGAAAACGGCGAGGAGCGTATTTGAAGGGTGAGACAGCAGAACCTAGCCATCGCGGTGTGCTAGCTCTCGGCTACATCTGCGCGACACAACCGCGGACACCTACGCAATTCAGTATATGAGCTTAGTGATTCCCATTTATACAAATTTAAACTAGTAAGTTTAGTCAGTTTGAGAATTGCGAGAAAGCTGAAGGAACTCTTATAATCGCTGTTCATGAGAGTACCTGTTCATGAGTACCCGTTAAAACACAACCGAATTGGTATTAATCGGGAATTGGTGTTGGTATTAATGGTATTAATTTGGAAAGCGGATCCCATTCGTGGCAAGCAGTGCGCAAAAGGTAGTGTTTGTTTAGCGGCCAGATGTCTGTATGTGGTTTGTACATTTTGTTTTCCCGCCCTGAAAATCAATCTTTACCATTTCTTTGCCATAAGATCACTTAATTCCGTCGTGTCTGGTTTATCCAGGAGGTGCTATTGAACAATTTAATCAAGCCGTGCGAAGGAAGCGCGCAATGGACACGAAGCTGCTCCTGAACAGGCCCAAAATAACCGTCGCTAAAGCAGACGACAAAGCCGGGTCGCGCCGATGCACCCGCCGGCGTGAGCACGCGGGGAACGCTGGGTAAATTCGCCACACCATGTACACGGTGCTCCGTGAGAGAAAACCGCCCTTCCCTCCGCAGCCGCGTTGGGAGTTTTTTGTCCCGCACGCCACGAAAGAACCATTGGCTGGTAGAGATAGAAAGCGCTGCTTTTAAACTACTACTGCATTAAGCACCATTTTGCTGTTATTTATCTATGTAAATGCTATTCAGAATGCGTAGTGCTCAAAATGATATCTGTGACGTTACACCTACTCGACCAGTAAAGCTACGCTGTTCCACAGTCCTCTGTCGCAGGTGCTGCTTTGAAATACACGAACCGTGTCTCTATACGTCGGCTCCAAGTGGTCAAATACTAGCGACCGGGTCGCAGGTATGGTTATATCGCTTCAAGCGGGAGTCGGGAATTGCATCCTCTCCTGGCTCATCGTCTCGTGTCGACCCCGTGACGTCATACGCAACGCTCGAGTGTGTTGCGATTGAGGCAGCCTTAAAGAAGGCTAAATCGCTTAAAGTGCGGCAAGCAGTAGTTCTAAGACAGTCTAAAGCAGCCCTACAACTTTTGGTCCATGGAGTTCTGATATACATAACGCGTCAGCTCCGCTTGCGTCTTGAGTTGCTCAAGAAAACGGCCGTACTGTTCGCTTCCAATGGCTTTCCTCCCACGCCGGTGTTCGAGAAAATGAAGCCGCTGATAAGTTGTTCAGAGCAGCCCTTTCACATATGCGACTGTTGAGAGTGACAGCAGACAAGCGGCCCATTCTAAAACCGGCGATTGCCGAACATTTAAGTTCCTTTTTGAGTTCACGGTACCAACCTTGGGTTACTGAAGGAATGAAAAGAGCAGAGGCGTATTTGCGGTTCCGCATTCGGACAAATTCAGCCTGAGCATCGGCCGGCTTGGCTTCATACGCTGAATTTGACCTCGGCTTCATGAGCTGAATCGCCCATGTCTTCAACGTGTTGTGTGCTTGGTGGCGTCAGACATTCTCACTCACTCACTCACTCACTCACTCACTCACTCACTCACTCACTCACTCACTCACTCACTCACTCACTCACTCACTCACTCACTCACTCACTCACTCACTCACTCACTCACTCACTCCAGCTCACTCTACCACTCATGCAGGGACACTACGAGAGAGAGAGAATAACTTTAATGAAAACTACGGGTAACAAATAGCCGCTACCACACAGGAGTTATTGCACGTGCCCGCTTAGTATGTGGCCCACTCACCATCTTCAGGTACGGTAATACTGGGGGGGTTTGGGGGGGGAGGGGGGGGAGCATCATTCAGATTCAGGCGGTGAGGGCTGCGCCAGAAATGCGATTCCGGTTGTGTGAAATATACGTGTTAACAAACTGGATTCACCTTCCCTACCGTCCCCTAGTCCTCTGACTACATTCCTCCCCTCCTGCACACTCAGCGTACCTCTATCCTCGTGTCCATTTTCGCAGAAGTTTCACAAACAGAGGAAGAGAGAGAAGCTCTTTATTAGAAAACAGAGTGTTTAGCCGGCCGACAAAATGGCCTTCATGCTACTCTGTTAGGAGAGGCTGAAAAGGAAGAAAGTCCAAAGAGAGAATGGGAGGCAGAAAAAAGACACACGCTCAGAATAGGGATCAACACTCAACAAAATCAACAAAGGAGGGAGGGCTTCGCGCGCCGCAGCTACCACCAGGGCAATGGGAAGAGCCGTAAAGTACTGCGGATTTATTTAGCCAACCTGGTGATCTCCGCGTTGGCCTGCACGTCCAGCTCTCTACATTCAGGCTTTTTCCTTTTTCGCATCTACCAGAAAAGCGGCCTCCGGGGCATTGATGGAACCAACGAACTCGAGCTCAAGAGTAGAACGGGTTACCCACTGAGCGAACCCCTGAGGGAACCTTACGCAACGGGCTCACCACTGCATGCGCGCTGTTATACACACCCGTACCACATACAGTATTAACCGTCGTGACGCCAGTGTCTTTGGAAGGATGAGGCTAAACACAAGCGCCCCTCGGACCATCTCTCCTGAGTGGATTATTCGACAGCGCATCCTTTTTCTACGTATATATTTGGATTCGACTCTCATGCTGAACATTTTTTGTTCGGCTGTTCAATTTCTTACAAACTGGCAAACACAATGGAGCGAACTGACAGACAACAACTACACCCTAATAAAACCACACTTGGGACGATACACAACAGACACAACACAACAGATTCAACGAAGCTACACTAGCCAGATTACGGATAGCCACACACATGCTACACCACTCCCACCTGCTCACTGGATCCCCAAGACCTCTGTTGTAGCAGGTGTGGAGAACACCTATCCGTAATCCACATCCTAATTCAATGTAACCGCACTCACCACAACTCGACGCAAACCTTTCCACAACTGTACAGACAACACATCCCACTCCACCCCTCACATTGTTTTAGCCGACAATGCTACAATTCCTTTTAAGTATGTTCGAAGTTTTTAAAAGAGATTAATTTTTTTACAGCTCATTTCATACTGCACCGTAATTACAACCTGGCCCTCTACACCAGCCATCTCATTTGTTTTTAAACAGCTTCTGCTTCACTTTAGTTTACAATTGTAATTTTAATTCTCATCGCTTTTATTAAATCACAATTGTTTCTGGCGCTCTTTGCCCTCGTCGGCCTTGCGCCATAAAAAGACAATCATCATCATCAATTTCTTACAAACTGGAAAAGGGCAGGCGTACCGCCAAGGGAGTGTAGTTGACCCAGAATGTGTATCGTATTAATACGACAGTTGATAGGCATCCGACGCAGAGCGTTCTGCCAGATAAGGTAATAAATAGATAGCTTGTAAATAGGAAAACGAAACACTGAAATTCTCGGGAGCCAAAAATTCCATTGTCACCCCAGCTCTCACTGTGCGCGAGGTACCGCATAAGGTTACTGTGATTCTCCTTATTTTTCAATATCATCGAATATGTTAAAGGCGTGTCTACCTTATTGCATCTTCGGATGGTAGTGAACATTGTAAGCCTTTCGTAGCGCATGCAGTTCGATGTTCGTGAGTTTAAAAACATTTGGCCTGAGCCTCAAACTTCGCTAGATCCTGGAACTTGAAAATTTTCGGCTGATAGAGCGCTGAACCTGTCGCACGTTGGTGTCACCGGCGCGCGGAGAGCGCGCTTTCGGCGGTTACCATAGCAACCGCACAGGAACAGGAACTGGGAAGAATGAAGCCATCGCGGCGCGGAAGGGGGTAAAGCGAGCTCCGAGACCGTACGAATCGTGGGCGCCGACATGATACAATTCCCATGGTTGCCATAGCAATTGTATACCGCCTGCTAAAAAGTTGTTCAGTAATTATTTAACTAAAACAAAAAAACTGAAGCACAATAGGTACATTTAATTGCCTCAGTAATTAATACCAGCTCTTTAAAACATTCAGTGTAATTAAGCTAAAATTATCGAACAAAGAGTAAATGTGTAGTCAGTTTCGGTCTAGATTTCCTTTAAGTGCGCTAGGAAGTGGCGAGGCCCTTGCGCCTGACTTGCGCAGTGCGTACGTACAGTCTCCAGCTCAGATGTGCGTGCGTGCAAAACGTGGGCAAGCCGGATGCGCGCGCTGAGCAACTGCCTCCCCGGCCGCTTTCGAGGCCGTCATTCGTGACTTCCCGCTAAGCACCTTACCTATTGCCCCTGCACTGACGCCGGAACAGCGATTCCGATCTGAAATTGACTACCGCAAGTGCACTACAAGCTATGCAGCGGCAGCCAGCCATCGTTACCGTTGGAAAAGAAATAAAAGCAGCCTTTATAATCATTCCATTTAAGTTGTTTTATTCATGGAACTTCGTACAGCTCTCCGTGCATGGAACGTTCGCGCAAACCTTGGTGAAGGTACAACGAAAAAATAAGTAGCGAAAATCGGTTTCTTTTTTTTAATCAGTGAAAATAAGTGAACGTTCTCTACTCACTTTGTGTGGCAAATTACTGCCCCCATTCAGTCACGCAAGCTTTTCCTTGGAAGTGGTAGAAAGCAGCTAGAACTTGACGAATACAGAGAGAAAATAAAACGCGATACGCCGCTCACTGTGTTTCACATACTGCCCTTGGCATGTATCCTGCCACTCCGTTGGCCGGCGATCTACCGCGCTCTTTCGTTCCTGTGCTTCAACGGGACTCACCGGCAATATCAGGGTCGGCCAATGCAATAACGTTTTTGTTTTTTTGGTGTCAAAAAGCATTCAGGTAAAGCCGCAGTTCATTTCGCTTGGATTGAAAAGCATTGAGCGCCGCGCAAAATGTCAAACAAAGAAAAATAAAGCGACATGGCGCAAAAATGCACGGAGATGATGACTAAATTTCCTTTTCTGTGCGCCCCAGTACGGACCAGCTGATTCCTTGGCGTCCTCGCGCATGCTATCAGTCGCATTCAAGCTTGCGCACAAGTGTTGTGTGAGCGTTGCTACGTCTTGCTCAAATAGTCTCACTACGTATAAGTCACGCTAAACCGAAACCACGTTGGTTATCTACCCACAGGAAATAAACGACGCAATGCTGCCGACGCTGCCAACACAAAACCCGCCTGGCCAGCGGGCCGCCATGTTACAATTATTCCCGGCATGTGTCGCTAGCCGGACGCGGAAACGCAACAGCAGCTAGTTGCCAGATTAATACCCATCGCGTTCACTGTTTTTAGTAAGCAAAAATGCAGCTGGCAACCTTCAAAGCGTTGTATCATGCCAGCCACTGTGTGTCGTACGGATCCAATGCATTGGCTTAGCGGCGAGCTCTCCCTTTAGAGTCAGCATATTATCTCCATGGCGGCGCGCCGTGCCCATTCCACTTTCGTTCTACGTTTGCCAAGTCTCCATCCTCGGTCGTCGTAGTAGCCTAGCCAACTCCATTTCCCTTCTGGTAACGCCATAGATCGTTGGCTGAGGCTACAAGTGGGTTTGTTTATTGATACTTTCGATTTCAGTTTTCATTGCTAGCCGACATTTTCAGTGCAAACCAATAGTTAGGGAGAACTGAATCACAGTAGGGTGTTTTGGCAACGCACCTCTTCTCCCGAATTCGACCAGAAGTTCTGTTGTTTCTGCGAATGTTCATTTTAGCATGCCGCACGTACAGAAAAAAAAGGTGTTGATGATTGGCCCCTTCTATCGAATCACGGCTATAGACAGCAGAAATAGTTATGTAGAAAATGTGTGCTTAACTGATAGGTACTTCTTGGCATGCACCGGACAAGCAGGAACGTTCTATGCCGGTAAAATGAAAGTAATCATCTTTGAAAACAAATTCTAACAGACTACCCCCATTTCCTTCGATGCGGTGAATCCCCGCTCTTCACAACATGAGACAGCTGCAGAGCATCGGAAGACGTAAATTTATTTGTCTTGCCCCGCAGCGTTGAGCCGTTCAAATAGAAAAATAAGCCAGCAGGCTTGCCCCAAAGAAAAAAACAGGGAGGAGCGGGCCGTACTGGCTGAAAGCCTTGGGGACCCATCTGTGACCACCTTTTTGGATCACGTTTTGGAAGGAAGTACTGAGAAGGGGCCGAGAGCTGAACTCATTTCCACCAGACATGATAGGGGCTGGACGGGACAGGACGTAATAGGGAGCGCGAATATTTGAAATGGTAACAAACGAACTTTAATTGACACCCTTCCTGCGCTTCACCAGGGATAAAAAGAAGACAGATTGGAATGAATGGCAGATAAAACATCCGAAATACGTCAGCAGAGGAAGTAAGTAGTATTTTCCTTCTCTTGCACTCGAAGTGGTTTCATTATTATTTTGCTTGGCTTCCGAAGTATCTGCACGTGGAGTTTACTTTTTCTACAATGTCCTAGTCATATACTCTTGTCTGTGAAGACATTGCCCGAGTTGGTGCCGTTTCTTCTAAGGGTGAAGTGTTCTAATCTCAGAGTTAAACTAAAAATAACAAGAATAATAAAGGAACAGAGAATAAATGTGATCCCGAATGTCGGTTCCGGCGGTCTGCGATGGGTGGCCTTTCGGTCCGAAGGAAAGAAACGGGAGGTCCCAAGAAAAATAAGTGAAGCCACAATCACCGCCGAGCAATCCACTGTCCCACAAAGGCTATTCGTTTTCTCTGAAAACCTCCATGTTCCCTATGCTTGTTGTAGGAAAATTCGGTTTAGTCTTTTTGCGGAGCTGATTACCGCCGTTTCTGCACCGGCCGGTAATTTTAGCTGGCAACATCGTCGTCGACATACTGCGAGGTTCATTGCGAATTGGAAAAAATTATACCCGCAAATCCCACTATTATTGTTTATCGAAAAGGTGCTTGAGGCAGAAGGGGAAAGTTATTTTTAGAGTGGCCAACTCTGTTATTAGGGTGATCGTAAACCGGCAGCGTAAATCAGATCTATTAATATTCATCTTTATTCCAATCCCTATTCCATGTGGGTAATGAGGACTTGCCTGTTACTGTCTTGGGAGGTGGGGCTGAGTTGGGGACGTGGGGCTGAGAGGTACTGTGGGTGGTCCCATAACCACGTGTATGATATCCTGTACGTGCCGCGATCAAGCCAGTGCGGATTTCTTACGGGGTTTCTGTATGAGGTGTGTCTTAATTGTGTATCTAGCACTTATGCCAGGCGCCTGGAATGGTCGGTGAAAAAATGTGCCCCATAACTCCCGTGCTTCCAGGATCAATTCCCTGCAGTCGAAAAGTGTGCCCTGAAAATGAAGCGCGTAAGTGTTTCTGCACGCTACTGGACTGCATGCATACCTGTAGACTTGAAAATCTGTCGGTTTCGTGACCTTGTGTGCTCTTGGCAGCCCCTCTCTCCCTATTTTCTTCTCTTTCTATTTCCTTCCTACTTGCTTCCCTCCTCCAATCTTTAAACCGCCTCTCATATGCCGCGTGGCAAAAACTCGAAATTAAAAAAAAAAATGTTTGCGCGCCCCAGTCTCAGAGTGAGCTGGGAGCCCGGAGGCCAAGATTTCGTGCCGGAGCATTGGCACGCTCATTTCTCTGTACATAATCATGTGCTATAGTTCAGTAAATACGGTAACTGCTATGCATAGTGTTCGGCAAGGCTTTCAGGACCGGTGACTGTAGATATTTGAAAGGGCGGGTAGACATTTGGACATAACATGGCTGGCCGCATCGTAGTATGTAGAAGCTGCCATGCAGGGCATGGGCCTATAGTTCAGCAACCACCGGATGGCTGACGCAGGCGCGCTGGGCTATTCATTCAAAATGCGTAGTTGTCGCGATAGCGTTACCGTTTCTTACTATAGCTACATACTCGAGGATTTATGTAGACAACAGGCAACTTTTCTTTAGTAGAAAGACCGTGCAGCTCACACCTCCACACAATTTAATTTGACGGAAAACGGCGCTGCTAGCCCAGGGGAGTTAGTGCTTGAAGGGGTGATTGCACATGATTTGCTTACTGCGTCCTTCTGCGCCGTAGCAAGGGTCCTGTAACGTACTTGAGTGAGCCGCTGAAGATGGGCAGTCGACGCACTGAGTCGAGGAACCCATAATAAAATTCGGAGCTTGGAATAGCTGGTAAAACCTAGTGAAACCTTCCTTACGGTGCTGAACGTCGCCATACTTGAACAACATGAGCGGGACCAAACGCTGACAGCATCCTGACAAAACGGCGGGGACGACTGCTTGGTGATTCTATCTACTTCAAAAACATTAAAACCTCTTTCGTCCAACGACGAAGATAGTGGAAATGCGAAGCTTTTTCCGCCGCAAACCTAGTCGAATCAAAGGCTAATCTCGTGAGGGATTCGTGCGTTGACGTCAGGTTTGGACTTTGATGATGATGATGCCCTTGAAGGGTTGGGCGCGTACTCACCGGGGGGGATCGGCCAGGGATGAAGGGTTGACAGTGCACTTTCTCTTGATGTGCTGTTATGGAAACCAATTGTGTAAGTCGGCTTTCCTGCAGTGCGTTTTGGGTCTAACGTTTTGTCTGCGACAAGCCCTGGACATTGCTCGGGCCGTGAAGATCCTCCTCGAGCTCGTCGAGTTGGTGAGCAAGAACGTGCCAGACGTCTAGTGCTCATGAAATCGGTTCTGAAACGGATGTGTTGTTTGGGAGTGTAGTATGTCTTTGTGATTGTCGGTGCTCATTCTCGGCCTCTTCAAAGGAAATGTGTGGTCTTGTGCGTGTAGTTACCACCTGTGATGACGTCGGCCACCTGTGCTCATCCTCACTGTTCTTCGGTGCGTGCTTCTGCGGAGATGGACTGAGAGAGGATGAATTTAATGGTAAAAGCGAGGTTAGCCGAGCCATATCGCTCAGCATGCGACGTCATATGAAGGAACGAAATCACGAGGGTTTGTGAAAATAAATAAATAAATAAATAAATAAATAAATAAATAAATAAATAGTGATGATGATGAATAAACTTTATTGGAGACCAGGTGCTGATGTTAGGGCACCCGCCCGGTGGGAGGCTTCCTTAGTCCGGGATGCCTTGGGCTATGCTGGCCATCCGTGCCCTCTCCACCAATCGTCGCTGGTGTGGAAGGTCGGAGCTGGTCAGCAGCTCCACCCACTGCTCATAAGTAGGGTTGGGGTTAGGGGTGAGGGAAGGGGATTGCTGGCACTCCCATACAATGTGGTACAGGGTGCCTGGGTGGGGGCAGGAGTTGCATGTGGCAGGGTATTGGGTGGGATGCATGGCATGTAGCAGGGTGTTATGTGGGTAGGAGTTTGTCTGTAGGCGCCGGAAGGTAGTAGCTTCATCGCGAGAGAGGTTCGGGTGGGGGAATGGGTATTTGCGACGCTCGTTCCTGTAGTGGGCGAGTATTTCGGCGTATGTTTGCAGCGGGGTGGGCTTAACTGTTGCTTCCGATGGGGGTTCGTGGCCCTCGTGGGAAACGGCCCGGTGTGAGTGAGCGCGGGCAGCGGCGTGTGCCGCTTCGTTACCCCCGAGGGATTCGTGACCTGGAGTCCAAATTATTTGCAGTTGTGGGAGTAGTTTTGCTTGTTGCAGAATTTTCAAGGCGGGTTGTGATATGCGTCCTTTTAGGTAGTTCCTGCAAGCGGCTTGGCAGTCAGTAACAATGGTTAAAAAGTCTTGGCCTGTTGTGGCGGCAAGGGCAATGGCAACCTCTTCAGCTGTTTCGGTGGAGTTGGTGAAAACAGACACTGCAGCGAGCTCAGTTCCTCTGGCATTAACCACGCTGGCGGCTTGTGCAGATTTGTGGGGGTATGGCGATGCATCTGTACATCGGGTGCAGGGGAGGTGGTGGTATTGATTATAAATGGTGCGGGATCTTGCTGCTCGGCGTGCTTTGTTGTAGGTGGGGTGCATATTTCGTGGGATCGGAGCAACGCGAATGTTTTGTCGTATAGCCAGAGGGAGGCGAATTTTCTGGTCGTGGTTGGGCGGTATAGAGTATTGAAGTTTCAAGAGCGTTGCCCTACCCGTTGAGTTAGTTTAAGCCGCTGTATTTAAAAAGTGTGGTGTGCCTCTTCGATTTCTTCCCATGTGTTGTGGACGCCAAGCTGCAGGAGTTTAGTAGTTGCTGTCTTGGGAGGGAGACCCAGGGCTGTCTTGTATGCTTGGCGGATCGCTGAGTTAAGTTTAAGGATCTCGGCTGGTTTAAGGGTTAGATATGGAGCACCATATGCTATCCGGCTGATGAGGATGGCTTGTATCAGATGAAGTCTGTCGGTTACTTTGAGGCCGAAGCGACGATGGGAGACGCGATGTATGGGGTGCATGAGCTGTGCGAGGGTCCGCTGTAGGGGGAGGATCGTTTGGGAACCTGAGCCATCCTTTGGAATGGTTAGACCCAATATACGGAGGTAGGGGACGTTGGGGACTGGCTGGTTGTTGATCTTGAGTTCCGGGTCGGGTATATCTTGCGCGTTTCTCCTGGTTGTTCTTTTTCTGAGTGTTAAAAGGGCCGATTTTTCTGGAGCACATTCAAGACCGCGGGCTTGGAGGTATTGCTGTGTCACATGTATTGCAGTTTGGAGGGCCTCTTCTTGGGCACCGATGGATCCTGTAGGGGTCATAGTGTCAAATCATCTGCATACATTCCATGTCGGAGGTTGGGGATCGCTTCCAGAAGTGGTGGGAGGTCCTTCATTGCGATATTAAAAAGTAGTGGTGAAATTACGGAGCCTTGCGGGGTCCCCTGCGGTATGGTTGTGAAGGTGTCCGAGCGGAGGTGCCCAATACCCACTGTGGCGGTACGGTTGGTGAAGAATGCGGTGACATAGTTGTAAAGACGTTGTCCACAATTGATTGAGCTGAGTCCTCGCAGGATGGCCTGATGTGTAACGTTGTCAAAAGCACCTTTGATGTCTAATGTAAGAATTGAATATTTGTGCTTATTTGACAACTTGCTCAGTATATCTTCTTTCAGCTGGAGTAAAATATCCTGAGCGGAGAGGTGCGGCCGAAAACCGAACATTGTGTGAGGAAAGTAATTGTTGTCTTCGATGTGGGGTGAGAGGCGATTGTGGACCATATGTTCGAAAAGTTTTCCTACGCAAGATGTCAGGGAAATAGGTCGGAGGTTCTTGGGGTTAAGTGGCTTTCCGGGTTTGGGGATCAGTGTTATGTCTGCGTGCTTCCATTGTGAAGGCAAGGTGCCTGCGATCCAGTGTTCGTTGATGTAGTTTAGTAGATTGTCGAGGGTTACAGGATCCAGATTACGGAGGAGTTTATTAGGAATTTTGTCCTTGCCGGGGGTAGTGTTCCTGGTGAGGTTGTGCAGTGCAGCTTCCATTTCAGTTATGGTGAAGGGTGCATCGAGTTCCGCGTTGGAGTGGCCGGTATATGGTGGAAGTATCATGGCAGGCTGTGACGGCGGCGCTTCAAGGGGCCGTTTTAGTTCTTTTAGCAGGTCTTGTTCAGTCCCTGGGTGGTTGTGAATGAGCCCTCGTAGTTGGTGTGCTGTAGACGCTTTCGATTCTTTCGTACCCATAACAGACCGAAGTAAATGCCAGGTGCGGCGGGTTCCGAGAGTTCCTTGAAGTCTGCCGCAAAACTGCGTCCAGTTTTGCCGGCTTAGTTGGTGAGCGTATGGTTCTGCATCTAGCGTGATCTGGGATATGCGAATGCGGAGTTTTCTATTCGTTTTCTGTTTTTTCCAGCGTTTGAGCAGTCCCCTACGGGCATCCCACAGGTGGTGAAGGTGGTTGTCTACGACAGGGTTTTCCTGTATGAGTGGGAATTCCTTGGTGTGCTTGCCCATTTCTGTAAGTAGTGTGGTGGTCCAATCTTCCAGATTGTGGATTGGATCCGTGGGGCAGTGTTCTCTAAATTGCTTCCAATCGGTGAGGCGGGCGGTTCCAATGCGTTGATGAGTATTTTTATGGAAATGAATTTGTAGCTCTATTATGTAGTGATCACTCCCCAGCGTTTCTTCCAGACACGTCCAAATGGCGTTCTTGATGTTGTAGGTGAGTGTTAGGTCGGGCGAGGTATCACGGGACACGCTATAAATAAATAAATAAATAAATAAATAATAAATAAATAAATAAATAAATAAATAAATAAATAAATAAATAAATAAATAAATAAATATTCGAGTGTTCAAGAGCATTTACAGAGTTTGGAAAGCACATACACAGAGTTTGGAAGTTACGTTGGTCACAGCACTTGTTCCAAGTCAGTATATACTACGCAACAACACCAACAGAGCTTTGGTAGCCCGTACGGCCTGGCGTGGGTCCGACCAAGGGCCCAAAACTGCCCTTAGTTCAAGGCCTTTGTGGTGTGGCATACATAAAGATGCTAGGAGAGTCTGCCTTGACACTGTGAAGTTTGGACAGGTACAGATGACATGTTTGATGTCATCTGTTACATGGCATGTTGGACAAAGTGGTGAAGCGCCCTGATGAATTTTGCAATGGAAATGCAGTGTGTACGCCACGTTTAGACGTAGGCCGCTTCCTCACGCTTGCTGAGCCCAGGAGGCACCTTGAAGCTGCATTTAGGGTCAGTTATATGCAGAGGAGTATACTGACGTTTCTTGTCGATCGAAATGCACTGCTGTGTTCTCCAGGCAATCGATTGTGCGAGGCTTGCCGCATCCTTTCTCCTAAAAGGAACGGGCAGCGGTGGAACAGACAGGTTGTGGGCCGATGAGGCTGCAGTATCAGCTCCAACATTTCAGGCGACTCCGCAGTGAGCAGGAAGCCATTGCAGTTCGACGCTGTACCGCTGTTGTGTTGCTTGGAGGTGCACATGATGTATCTCCCATGTCATCTGATATTTCGGTAGTGATCCTAAGTATAGTAGAGCGGACCGGGAATCAGAGAGAAAAAAGCCCATTTAGTGGGTGTAAGCCTTAAGATGTAGTGAAAAGCAGCCCGCAGACCAGTGAGATCGGTAGCCATTGTTGACGTCTTGTGGCTAAGTGGGACGTGAATGGGGGTTCGTGACGAGGGAATGCAAATCGCAATCGCCGAAGAGGTACCCGTCACTGATCCATTCATGTGCACATGCGTATGGGCGTATGCGTACCTACTATTAATGCATGCGTATTAATAGTAGGTATTAATGACCTCCGAGGCAAAAAAATTCAAAGCTGGGGCCGGCATGGGTGCTTTTCACTTGAAGCGAGGAACAGTGGTTGTGATTTTCATGGGAGGGAACATCCACAGTGGGTTAAGAAAAGGGGCTGGGGCCTGGAAACGTGAAGGTAGGCCCTCCTGCGCCCTGGGCACATACACCACTGCTAGTGGATGCCCACGCTCTCTAGTTACAATGCGCAGTTGCGTTCGACATAGCTCCAGTGCCTGCAGAGTAGGAAACGGAAGACGTCTGCTTTCTTTCATGGTTCCCACAGTGGAAATGGTCTTGGGAACCCCAAGACAGACTAGTAGTAATTTGGCCTTTAGGCCTTCTACCCCTTTGGAGAGTGGCCCTGTTAAGAGGCTTTGGCGGAGGAGGCCTTGACAGAGAGTGTCATATAGCCTTAAAAGGGAGCTAACACTGCATCCACCAGCGCTGTTGGAGAGCACACTAATAATGAGCTAAAAGGATGAAAGCTTCTCTTTTAAGCTGCGAACGTGTGGTATCCATGTCAGATGGCAGTCAAAGGTGACACCAATAAATTTATGGTGATCGACATACGATATTGGTACACCAGCGGCCATTAAATGGCACTTGGATACATCCCGTTTAGTGAAGGCCATTGCGGCGCACTTGGCGGGTGATATCTCAAGGCCGCGTATCACGAGAAACTTCGCAACCGAGTTAATAGCGCGCTGTAGTCTCGCTCGAATCACACGCCGGTTGTGGCCTGAGAACCAAATGCATATATCGTCTGCGTACATTTAGATTTTCACCGATCGGGGCAGACATCTCTCAAGACCAACCAAGGAGAGGTTAAAAAGAGTTGGGCTCAGGACGCCACCCTGGGGGACACTGCGGGTAACATTGTGCGATGACGTGTCACCATGTGCTACACACATGTAGATGCTTCTTCCGGAGAGGTAATCACAGATCCAAGTGTACATGCGTCCCGAAATACCTGCAGACCTCATAGCTGTGCAGATAGCTCCATGGAGCGTAAAGTCATAGGCCGATTTTATGTCAATGAAGACTGCGATGGTTAATTTCCGTCGAGCTTTGCCTGCTTAACATGTGTTGCAAGGGCAATCACGTTATCGATGCTGCTCCGACCCTTGCGGAAGCCTGACATCTGCGACGGATATATACCTCTCTCCGTGAGATCCCAGTCCAAGTGCTGCAGTACCATCCTCTCCATCAGTTTCCCAATGCAGTTGAGGAGGCAATTGGCCGATACGAGTCAATGTGCGTGGGCAGCTTGCCAGGCTTTAAAACTGGTACATTGCGGCCGCCCTTCCACTCTGGTTCAAGATCACCGGTTTCCCAAGAATGGTTAAACACCGAGAGAAGCCACCACTTCGCAATAGCACCAAGATGACTCAGAACCACGAAGCTAATGCCGTGTGGACCTGGGGAAGAAGCTTTCTGAACTGAGGCCAGAGTGGCCTCGAGTTCCACCGCACAAAAGGGTGTGTCCAGGTAAGATGTGTTCGCCAATAGGGGGGCTCATTGTTCCGACGGTGCTTGTAGGAAGTGACCCTTGCGTGGGGGTGATTTTGCCACCGAAGGCTTCAGCTACATCCAGGTCAGTTGTCTTCATTCTCAAGGAAATTGAGGCGAAGGGATGTAACTGAGCCCGCGGTGCATGAAGACCAGGAACTAGACTGCATATCCTCGTGGAAAGCTTCCTGGGGTCTAATTTGGAGCAAAATGCAGTGAATACAGACTGCGGGAAGGGACATTTTTCCACTAGCGCTCTGCACACGCGCTACTCTCGCTCCCAACGACCGATCCGCCGTTATTGTGGGGCAAAATGCAAACAAAACAACGCCATATTGGATTTGCCACTTGCGAACGGCTGGCCAACTAAGTGCTGCTCCGTTTTCTGAGCCCTGGAAGCGGCCGATAGGTAGGCGCTACGGCTTCCATTGAAAACTTTCTCTGCAACCAAAACCATGCGTGGCGCCTGGGACGGTTTCCTCAACTACGCAGAGCAGGCGGAGAAAAAGCGGTCGTGTTCTTCTATAATCCCCCTAGGGTTGTTCAGGTGGCCGATACAAGAGTGCTACGCTACTGGAAAAAGGTTTATTCTGAAATGGGGATATTGCCACTGGAAGCCGTGGGTGTTGCATTTGGGACCTTTTTCAGACTACAGTGTTGTTCTCCTGTGCTCTTTTCGTGTTGTGATTTCATCACTTCTTTTTACGCATTAATTGACTAGTTAACTTTTTCTTTAATTTACAGTTCATTTATATTATCTGGCTGCAAACCTCCCACAGTTTTACTGGTGCGGGTGTTGCCCACTTTAACTTGTTTTCTTTTGGGAGGGCAAACACGGAAAGGAATGGAATTGGGCGTAACGCTTTGGATTTCGTACTTTGAAGACACTGGCTTTCGACCAGAGGAATTTTCGTGTTTCAACCATTTGTCACTTCACGCACGATCATCATCATCATCGTCAGAGAAAGTTGGCTTTCCTGAAGTGCGTTTTAATGTACATGGTCGCCATCAGTGAGACAAAGAAACCTTCGCCTCAAAATGCTCAAGCATTTGTAGTTAGAAGATCTTTATGTGGAATCTGTTTTCCGCGGACTGCTTGACTTCTCCATGCAATTTTTCCCTATCGCTTGAGGAAGGGAGGTAGTGGGTTGTTGAGTGAGTGAGTGAGTGAGTGAGTGAGTGAGTGAGTGAGTGAGTGAGTGAGTGAGTGAGTGAGTGAGTGAGTGAGTGAGTGAGTGAGTGAGTGAGTGAGTGAGTGAGTGCTTTGATAACTTTATTCGGTTAAGTCATGCTAAGACTCCGTGACAGGCTACCGATGGTCCCGTTTTTACTCACAGACGAAAATACGAAAAGAGACGCCGCACTTATCATCTCGAGTTCCTACGTCCCCTTGGAGAGGTTACATTTTCCCTAAAGTGAAGGGAAGGAGTTGTGTTTCCCAGTGTAATAAACAATACCAGCTCTTCTGCACGATACCGTGAACCGTGGAAGAAAATCTCGTAGTCACCACGTTACTTCTGTTGCTGACATTTAAAGGGACAGTGCAAAACTTTTCTCAACTTTTTAAAATCCTAAATGTTTGCAGAACGTAGTCAGCCAACACACCCAGTACTTAGATTAGGGGGTCGCAAAGTACCTCAGTCAAAAATGACTGCTCTATGCTAATCAGATAACTTGGAAACTCGCTTAAAAGATTTTTCTCTCTTTCCCGGTTTTGACGTTATTCGACGGCCCGAATTAAGTCACTCAGGCCATGTAGCGGCTGTTGGCCGGTTTTCCTTCAGTTACTGCAATGAACGCTTTTCGATAGCAACTTTAAAAATGGACACAAAAACAAAGCACAAATGAAAGGCGTTTCCTGCCGACGAGCAAATCACGCAGTGCCGCTGCGTGCTGGCGATAACTGTAGCTTTAGCGGTGCTTCCAGACGCGAAGGAAAGAGTTAAAGCGTTTGTCGAAAGTGTTGCAGGGTCCCTTTAAGTGCTGCGTTGGTCAAGGAAAAAATGATGAAATTTGGGTCAACCCTTGTGTTTGCCCACAATATGTTCAATCCTAACCGGAATGTTGAAGAATCGCCATGTAAATTCACTTGGTGTGCGCATTTGTCACTTCTTTTAAGCACTGGAAGGCTTACGTCCATCGGATCTGTTTGTCGTAAAGGACAGATCTGACAGAGAGCGCCTGCGTAGTCCATGGGAGTGACGTCATTGGCTGAACGGCGGGAGTCTTGGAGCGGAAGTGTGAGCTGTGCTAAGGGACGGCCACGTGTGCCGCGCTTGGCATGGTGCTTATTCCTTCGGTAGGCGCGTTGAGCGAAAGGGCACAAAACGAAACCCACGTTCGGCGGAGCGGTGTATCTAAAAGTGGGTCTAAAGCAAACAAACGTTTGCTTACCATAAGAAAATGGAGGTTGTATCAACAGAAGTTCGTCAAAACAAAGCAGCGGTTACGGACCTGTAACAAATATGAAACAGATGATTCCAAACTTTTAAATGCAAGATATACGATTGAATGCAACATATTCGCGCAGTCCGGAGCACGCCGCTCGACGCGTTATAGACAACCGTTCTGCCGACTGTATTACAAAGAACAGTACAAAGCTACACGCAACCTATCATTTGCCTTATTGTGCAAAAAAAAAACAAGACATATTACAGCAACTGCATCTTGAAAGCAAAAAGAAACTCAAAAGGTATTGGAATAATATTAATTCCGCCACGGCATCATCGCCGAAAAGGCATGTATTGCCTTATGTAGGCGTTTTTCATTGCAGTCAGGCGGCTCTTGCAGAAAAATTCAATGACTTTTGTGTTAACATAAGCACCAATATTAGGTTCAATCTTGGAGTGACGATATTCTTCTGCCCAGTCCTTGACAGAGCAGCTTTGTTTTTAAAGAAATAACTAGAGAAGAGATTATTTTGCTTACAAAACAAACGACGTCCATGAAGCCGTAGGGCATCATGGATATCCGAGTTCTTGACATGGCTGAAAAAAAACGTAAAATTTTTGTATGGATTCAAAACTAGCCCTTTGGCTGCGGATCCAGATGCTACTCGCAGCACTGGTACGAATAAAAATTTGCGAAGTAAAACCTCTTCTTGTTCTTCACCGTCTAGGTTACGAAATTGGGAACTGTACCCACAACCCGAAGAAAACCATGTGGTTACATGTTTCATTGATTTTCTAGTCCAGAATAGTTCTTGCCATTTCGCGGCCGCATCTACTGTTTTTGCAGTAGGCGGTGTACGGGTAAATAAAATACAGAACTGCTCTGGGATGGTTCTGTTCATTACAGCTTGGCGAATTGAGCAACCTTAATTTTTGGCACTGCGATATTGGGAGGTATCGCCAGATTTAGGCCTTTAAAGGGAACTCACCTGACCACATTTTTATGCGATTGATACTCCAGTTACGGGGGCACATGCAACAGCCATAACGCAAACAACAGTCGAATTTCGTGAAGCGACGGGCACACTATAGCGTCACCGTGCCGCGCCGCGTGCCGGTTCCCGACCACAGCAGCCGCCGGAGACCTCTTTTCGCCGAGCACAGCGCGTTTTCCTTGCCCCAGAGCCAATGGAACAGAGACCCATTTTAGCCGTTCCGGTGAGCCCAAAGGCCAATGAGCGATGACGGGTATGATGACGGCTGGGGACGTGTCGTGCTGGCCTCCTTCCACTTCCCTACCGTCGCTTTCGCGGACACGCTCCGTCTCGGCAGGGATGCATTTCGTCTGAAAAGGTGGGGGCAGTCTCGGTCGATGTCACGCATGCAGGACTGGTTAATCACGTGACCGGCGCCACGGCAAGTAGGTGTAGCCTTCACCGGCGGCGCGGCACCACACTTCTTGCGGCCGTCGGCAAGGCGGCACGGCAAGTTCGCCGCTAGTGGGCACGTGGCCTAACGGTCGTGAGAACTCAGTAGTGGTGGGTGAGCTCACACGGCACTTTCCATGTTCAGTTCAGTTTGGATGAACTATTACGTGACTCACAAAATTTTACCTAGCTCACTCGAAAATTTTATAGTGCGCAGCCCTTGTAGTGGCGCAGCCCTTGCGCAGCCCTTGGCAGCCGGTGCAGGGTTCTGGCGGCGGCGCGAAGCGAAAGCAATGTACGCGTAAAGCCCGTTCTACATGGAGCGATTTTCCCTGCGAATTCGCAGGTGTGGCGCCGCTCGTGCGGCAAAACGACCTTTTTTTTGTTGCTGCGGCAAAGTGCCAAATGTTAGGAACGATCGAGCGTCCCCGGCAAACGACGCTCGTGCGGCGTGGAGGCGGTAGAGGGCCGGAACTTGCGGCCAATAGGAACACAGCTAGGTTGCTCACCGGCACGTCATGGCATCACCATTTGTACGCTTAGCAACGAGATGGCGTTTCTTGCATAAACGCGGCGTAAGCACGGGTAGGGTGCCTTGATGCTCGCGCGGGGGGGGCATCGAGGCGCTCTAAGCACGGGCACACCCGGTGCACCAACACAAACGTACGCGTGTTCACAACACGATGCCGCGCGTCGTTTTCAACGAATGCGTAATCGTTGACCACTCATGTCGCGGACATCACAGCAGTTCGGAAGAAGCACATAAGAACCGAAGAAGACCCGTTCGAGGTACGCCAAAATGTGCTAGGCACGCACAACAAGCGAACCCAGGGTTGCTTGCGGTGCTTGTCTTCTCTGCTATGTGTGCGTATATTGAAAAATAATTGGCGATTGTTAAATGAAACCGCTAATAAACTCATATTTACTCCAAAACAATGTGAAACAACTTCTCCAGAAAGTACAATAAAACATTTTTTAAAAATCGCAACAAGCTTTGCTCGTAGCAGACCTAATTCGGTTTGCAAACAATGTTTTTCTGAAGTGCGAAAATCGCGACGTTCGCCGGCTATGTAGACGACATTTCCAGGCACTGCGAACTTCGCAAATGCGAATGTTCGTTCCACCGAATTCGCAGGCGAAAAAAAAATTCACCCCACTTCCCCGAAGGGAATCGTGAGGAAATGCGAATGCATTTGTTTTGCGCGAGAGTGCGCGGAATTTATAATTAATGAGGAGACGGTGATTTGTAGCGTAACCATTTATTTAACACCTGTTTGTGTTGTCGTTGTACTTGACGGCCACGATCACTGCCTTGTGATCGGTAAAACGTGCACAGTCAAAGGGTCTTTGAGAAGCATGCGGGCGTGGGAGAGTGGGGCGAGCGTCGAGAGGACAAGCACCGAAGCACCGCGCCTACCCTCGCCTACACTTTCCCACATACGCGGGAGCTCCGGCGAGCTTCCGCGATGCGAGCGCCCTCACAAGCCCGAGCGCGCTCCTCCTCTCCACTCACTCGCCACTGATCCGCCCGCACCACCTGCTCCGGTTGCTAGGGGAGAGGAGGAGCGCGCGCGCTCGCAGCTGTTGCTATGGGAGAGGGGGTGAGAGCGGAGAGATAACACCTGCGGGCGCGTGGACGCCGCACGGCGCCTGACATGGCTCGACTAAGAAATGCATTCGCATTTAAAAGGCAACATGTAGAATGGGCTTAAAGGGATCCTGCAACACTTACCATCGACAAACTCAGAATGTATTTTGGGGTAAAGTCTATTGTCCCAGCAATCTCCTCCCTCAAGAGTTATGAAAATCCGTTCACTATCACCGAAACTACGCGCGATTAAACATCGCCATAAATGTTCCCTCTCAACTCAACCGCGGACAACGTGACGAAAGCTGCGCGCTCTCTCCCGGAGAGGTGGGCGGCGCGCGGCGTTTTGTTCGGCGGCCTTCGATATGCCACAGGCCGGGGAGTTTCGTCCTTTTCCCCGCAACGTAGACGGGTCTATTTCCGGTCTGGTGCCACAAAAAAGCAGGCATGGTGGCCTGCTCGCAAGCAAGCGCTCAGGCTGGTAGGGCGTTTTTGGAGCAATAAAAATTTCTTGTCGAGTGGGCTCATTGAAAGTGGAATATTTAGTTCCTCACTCAAACTCCGCGTGTACTCAAAACAAAAGAAACACCAAAAGCATGCGGACAGGTTCAGACATAGAAGAGGTTCATACACAGCGCTGACGACTGCTGATCGTCACAGGAAATGCCAGAATTTAGCCCCGAAGTTGACCGGCGACAGCCAATAGGACAGCCAGGACAGCCATGGCTCGATTAAAGTCGCAGAGGTCATGCCAGGGGTGCATAATGAGGAGAATTGATGAGAGAGTGGTTGGTTTTTCCGCGTCTTTCACGGTGATTTGCGGGCTTACCGCTTCACGTGCACGTGTAATATTTGGCTCGGGTGTTCCTGGAAGTCTAATCTAAACGTGGCGCAGGTTTACTTGCACTGCACAAAGAGTGAGCGAACGGAACACCCCAGGCAGAAAAAAACAGGACCAGCGTCTGGCGAAATGCGTGCGCTGATACGGCGTCATATCCCAGCCCGTCGCCATGGCTCAGTATGTCTCGCCAGAGATTTTTAGTACTCCGTGTGATCTGTCTGTTACGTAGTTACCGTGTTGACCGGGACCCGACTGCGCCTGCGCGCGCGGGAAGGGCAAGGAGGCGCACCCACCGGGACGAATGCGCGCGTGGCGAGGGCCGGCCCGGGAGACTAATCCACCCTACCATGACGAATGCGCTAGTGCCCACACGGGTCCCGGTCAACACCTTACTATACAACACGGAGCATACGGAGTTCTAAACGTCTCTACTGCCTCCCATTCCCACTTTTGCCATGAGTCACCGCGGAGAAGCGCACTCCCCTTTACGCTTTCGCCAGAGTTCGTCCTTCGTTTGCAGCTCGGCCGATCCCCATGACATTTGTGCAGGAGGTTCAGACGAGATTTACAACAACATTGCTCGGCGGCGGCGAAGCGCTGTGAGATAACGGCAGAGCCGCGCGCGCCGCCGTGTGTTCGGTGATCACACGATCAGTTCCTGAGACACAGCCGATATGCGCTGTGACCGAAAAGACTTTATTTCGCGCTGCGCACAAATTTCAAATTAGGGAGCATAGTAATTGTCAGTGCGCTTTTTTCTCTAATTTTACTATCCGCAAAAATGTGTTGTAACAGTACTGGAGAACCCTACTTACCCGATACAATCTGATGCGTGGCTTTGCAAATGGCTGCGTTTTTGGTGGTTTGGACTTGAAGAAGCGTCTTATTTCACGATCCATCGCTTGTTGTAACCGCACCACCACTGTCCTGCCACACGTTAATTAACAAATGAGTCAGCAATGGTGTACGCGCGAAGCGTTTTTGCCCAGCGCGGTCACCTGAAGCGGGGACACGTTGTTGCTGTGGGCAACGATCTTGCCTATGGATGGTATTCACTAAAAAGTTTAGCTGTCAATTTCTTCGCTTGGCAACACGAGAAACGGCCACGAACATGGCCGAAGCGCCATGGGCATGGCGCGGCTTGTGCCACTGCGCCCGCAAGCCAAAGAAAACATAACACCGGCATGCGTCGTCTGCTCTATTTTAACCCTATCCTCAACGGTGGTGTCAAAAGAAGCGTTATTAATCGCACTCACATTGTAATCGTGGCATTACTTTGCGTTCGGTGGGGTACAGTTTGGAACATCCAACACACATCATGTGCTTCGCACCGACCAATACCGCCATCCCGCGGAGCCCAACGTAACCAGTAACGGCGCACCACGGCCTCCGCGATCGGGCGCCGCCGCCGCGGCGCCGGTAACCAATCGCGGAGGCTATGGGCGCACTCACATGGTGGCATCCATCCTTGCCTTGCCTCACATGGGGGCCTGCATCCTTGCCTCGCTACAAACACAGAAAGCGGGTCAGAAGAGAGATAATCAGGCACGTACCCAGGATTTTTTTTCGGGGGGGGGGGGGGGGGCAACCCGAGGTAACTTTTCTATGCAAGTTACGGGAGAGGGCGGGGTATACGCCGTTACTAGTACAAACACGATGAACGCCCAGCGTTTACCTTAAAGGTGGGTAAACCTGCAAAAAGAAATGAAATTAAGTGTTTCCGCCCTTTTGATGGAGGCGATAAGCGAAAACAGTCGTATGTTCGAGATTTCTGCGCAAAGTAAAAGATCCCCCGCGAAGTTTGCAAAATTAAAAAAAAAGAACGGCAGTAATTAAAATACATCCAGGAATAAATACGCGTACTGCACAGTAACTATACATTCCCTGTGCTAATGTTAAGGCATATTTCCGGAGCATCCCACACGTTATATGCAATCGAAGTCGGCAGAAACGGAAGTGCATGTAGGCACTCGAGAGTTCAGATCTCCGTGGCAAACCTCTTGCGCTTCCCTATTTTTCTCCAAACAAAACCTGTGGCTATACTAGTTATTTATTTATTATACCTTACAGGCCCATTGAAGAGCATTGAGTAAGGGGGGTTACATTTTTGAAAGAACGCCAAAAAAAAGAAATAGTGGGGAAAAAGAAGAAAAGACAAGTACACAATATAGAGTTTGGGTAATCGGCTTACAGACGTAAATGAAACACGTCATACACGTTTCTAACAGACAATGATCACAAACGCACAGGGTTTTTGCGGAATAAAAACATCACAAAAACACAAATACAAGGGGGAAACGAAGAAAGGAAATAAAATTCTAGGTAAATCGGAGATGTCATACGCATAATTCCATGTGTTATAACCCTAAACACCCTCAGGGTTCAACTTTTATCGGTCTTCCATTCAAAGCACCAATGATTGAGGCCTCGGAAATTGCAGTATCGAGACGCACTGGACTGCAGTAAATGTAGATAAAAAAAAATTCACTCAGCCGTGTCTTGTTTTTAATCGAACACAATCCGAGAAGGTAGGCTGGCGCGAGTGTCGCGTCTATCACCCCCCAATTGCCCTGGTATTGAGGACTGCAAACTTTCTCATATTATGCGCGTTTCCAGTAGTAACACAGAGAAGTGGCGCAAAAATCAAAACATCCCCCTCGCGAGGGGCACGATCAAATGCAGAGCATTTCCGCGGGGGGCGTGCCTGCAAGTCTTATGGATTACGTATTGGTTGTTGTTGTTGTAATTGTTGTCTTCCAGCGTAGACATTGTCGATGAAGTCGATGGTGAAACTTGAAACGTGCCGTGAACCCCCTGCCGCGGCTATAACGCAACGTGGAGAGGCTACGACGCAACGTGGCGCGGCTATGACGCAACACAATCCAACACAATCCACTTTAATCCAATCCAATCCAAATCCAATCGAAGCCAAGCCAAGCCAAGCCAATCCAATCCAATCCAATCCAATCGAATCCAATCCAATGCCCTTCGCGAGAGAGTGTTATAGCGCCGAAATCGCGCCACCACATGAACGCGAACCGAACGCGGCGAGACAGGGTGTTGCGAGCGGAGAGAAGGCGAGGAGGACGCGGGGGAGAGGGCGCACCTGTGGCCGACGGTTGAATGAGTCAAGGATATAAGGCGCGTGCGTAGCCTTCCATTCTGTGTCGGCTCCGTGGAGCAGTCGGTAAAGTGCCGAGTATCTTGCGTTCCGCCCGCAGAGTCGTGGGATCGAAACCTGGCGCCGGAAGGTATTATTTCTTTATATAGTGTAGGGTGCGGACTACGTAGTGATGCGGACTACGGACGCCAACGCGGGTGACATCGTGAGTTACTAAAATGCCCTGCATTTAAAAAACGTTGGCAGGCGCCAGCGCGTCGCCGCTTACCTATGAAAGTTTTGTAAAGAACCTTGTTATTTCCGGGGACGTGCCTTGTCGCTTCCTCGGCGTCGCAGCATGGCTTGTCCTGCAAGGCGGGAATGAGCTTCTCCTCTGTCCTCTCGTTCGGCCTGTTTGTGAAGTAAACTCGTTGCTCTCTGCCGAAGCCTTGACGATACTCCGACATCGCGAGGCTAAGCTATGTTTAATGCGCCTCGTATTTTCATCACATGTACCCGGGGTTTTATAACCTCTCTAATACAAAGACACAGTCCGCAGTCAAATTTTGAAGCCGAAATTTCGGAAAAGTCTGGTTGGTGTCCGTCGAGATGTCGGGCCCGGGTTCATTTTCACCGATCATCCACTGCACATCCGTCTCTTTCATGTTCACCATTGGCCACCTTGACTCCGTGCCCTTCCCCGCTCAAGCCCCGTGTTCTCGAGGTCTGTTCATAGGAATGCAGCTCGGTGTACGTAAATCCGCCAGTAAGGTTTGGTTCGTTGTTGAGGTGGGTGGTGTCGTCGTAGAGGATGGTGAAGGACCCGATGACGAGACGAGGCGAGGAGATGATGAAGAAAAAGTCTATTTACACTTATTTATAGGAGACTTCGAAGCGTGAACATAAGATAAGACAAGACAGTGAAAACTGGATTACAATTAAAAGGTGCCGCAGCGCACAAAAAGGGTGTCGAGGCATGATCCCTGATGGGGGCCCAAGGGCCAGAAAGGGTGCCGAACCGCCATTCGGTTGGCGAGAATCTCGTGGGGCTCTGGCGCCCAGAAACTGGCACGACAGCAAGTCTTGATGCGACCGCTCTTGGCCGCAGCCCCGGACAAAGTCAGCAAAATTGCGCATGCAGTCGCAAGCGAAGCCGCCCCCGCACATCAACACAAGTACCGATTAGGATTTTGACCCCCGCTCCCCCTGTCCGCCGCCCCCCGAAGGTCGGGAGGAAACGAGTCTTGCCAAAAGCCGCGTAGAAGGTCGCCGGTGGGGCTATAGTCCGTCCAAAAGGGCTGACACTCCGCCGACGGCTTGGGGGAAAGGGCAAAGCGACGAGAAGGGAGGAGGGTCATCGCCCCGACGGGGTCCACCGGCGCTGGCATCACTACACCGCCGTTGTGCATAGCAGCCATTAACCACAATGGCTGTCAATCAACAGTGCCGCTGTCACTGCCTTTAGTTGTGCAAAGGAATGCTGCCGGTGTCTCTTGCCGCCGTACAACTGCGATGCGCGCCTTCACTTTGTCACCCTGCCGTCGTCGGGCTTGGTAACGTTCTTGCGCTTCCTTTTTGAGCGATCCTTCTTGTCCAGACGGACGCGCCGACTGTGGAACAGGGCTTTTGTACTCCCACGGTAGCTTTCCCTAAGCGGGCGTAATGTTAGAGGCGCCGGGCGATGGGGTGAAGCACTCGCGCCACTCCGCTCGTCGCCATCCGGTTCCATGCCCTTGTGTCACCTTGGCTTGTTCGGCGGACGCTGCACACGTGCGAGAGCCGGACGTTGAAAGGCATTCCGTAGAGAACCCTACAGCTGGTTTCTCTGCGTCAAGCAGACTTCTTACCCTTCTTACCGACAAACGCAAAAGCAGCATTTCCACGAAAACTACTGAAAAACACGCTGTGAGTTCGGCTCAGGAAAGGAAACGGTTGAGCCACAAACACCAGGCATGGGCGACAGTATCCGCCGACACCACGGCGCGCTAGACGGAGATATTTGTTGAATTTTTAAAGACAATAATTTTCTTCCCTACCAAGGCATATGCGACCCGAGCCGCTGAAACCGCCACCCTGGCGAAACAGGCGATAAGTTACTGCTGTCCGAGAGGACCCAAGCACCGAAAAGGGGTGCAGAGAATTGAAAGTAACAGGCCGGCAGCAGAGCACGAAGCCAGTGTACAGCGATACTGGCTTCCGTGTGAACGGAGCAAACAAACCTCGCCTGCATTTTTATTTAAATCCCACGTTGACCACCAAATGAGGCGTCTTTTTCGAAATGAACCTAATCCACAAACCAAAACTAAGTCAGATAAAACTGCACTGCCAAAAAAATCTCGGCAACTTTCCCCTAAAAAAATGTGGCAAATAAACAGTTGAGACAATTCCCTGCAAACGTGCACGCAGATCTTACTTCGTGTGGAAAATGAGCCACACCCTTCTGTGGCACGGATCAAAATGAGCCAAATTCATTTGCCCAATGGGATTTCGCGTTTGATGTGACGTTTCGGGCTGTTTTGTGCGTTCTTGTATCAATTTTTTTTGCTTTTGAGAGATGGCTTATCATAAGTTCAGAGAGCAATGAGGAGATCGGAAAATGATCTGGCGCCACACGTCTACGATAACGTGAACGGAAGTGAACGAAATGAAACTTAGAGGTGTGATACTATCATTTTATCTCATCTCCCTCGTCCTTACGGAGTAAATCTGGTTATTATTGTTGTTATTACTCCCATATATTTCCCATTTACATACCTAACAAATCAGCTGCCGCTTACAAGCCATGGCAAGCCGTGGAAGATGATATGAGCAGGCTTCTTGTGAAGCGTTTTGGAAATTTATGGCAAGGCAAGGAAGAGCTTCATGGGTGTTTTCAGGCGTGCCCAAAAAAGTACCCTACGGAGCCATTCGAAAAAAAGCTGCTAATGCTGCCAGAGGACTCACCGGCTCTTCATGTATAGTTTTACTGTTCTTGAAGCTCTGTTGCATGTTTATTGACTTATTTGCTTAAAACTCTATCGTACCATTCTTGAAAGTCGATTTCAATAAAGTTTTCATAAGAATGCCGCACCAACTTGCCTGTTTCAACTGAGTACAAACCAAACCCGAACTTATCATAATATAGGTCAAATTCTCTGCATAGCTCTAAATTACTTGTCGCTATAGATTTCCCCTAGCTGACATGTGAAACATGTCATTTAATAGTTTTGACAGCATTGCACTTAGGTTCGGTTCCCAACTTTAGTTTTTTTCCCTCAAATTCTGCTTAGGTGGATTTGGCTCATTTCGAAAAAAAAAACGCCTCAAATAGCTATCAAGCCCAGGATTTGTATGACGCCGCTTTAGAATGTGTGCGAGGGGAGAAGAGAGGTGGCGCGGGGAAGGGGGGGGGGGTATGGCCCAAAAAATTTGGGAGGGGGGGGGGGGCGGGCCCCCCGGCCCCCCCATCTGGGTACGTCCCTGGAGATAATTGAAGCTTTTCGCATCAAGAAAGGAGGAAATACATGTGTCAGCCAACCGTCTGTCATGTTATCAGATGCTCAGTTTTCTTTTTTGGAAAATGGTTGGTGGAGTGTGTAGTGTCGTTATTCTGGCGTTGTGCGCGCGTCGAGTGATTTATGCAGAGTTTTGGTCGTTGCTTCCCCGCGACCTTGCCGAGTGGTAGATTGTAATGTACGCGATGGTATGACGGTAGCTTTGAGTGTATGTATATATGTATGTGTGTTCACGATTAAACTTGTCAGTTGCTAGTAGTGCTCCGTCCTGGGTCATTTCTTATCCGAGCGTTGTTTGCGCTGTACCCATCATGAACCTACACCAACACGTCCAACTCGCAGTTCTTCTCAGTGAATACAACCGATATCCCGACCGAAAGGACAGAATCTGCGGCGGAACGTAGAGGGACGGGCTCCGTCGGCGCCGATAGCTCATGGGTTTCCAACGGCGCTCGCGCTGCCATGTTACTCCGCCTAAAGGCCAACTGCCGTTTTTCTTAACGGCTGTTTATTTCCCGTGTAACAGGAGTAGAAGTAATTCATTGCACATGGGTTTAAAAGCCATCGTGCTTTACGAAACGCTTAACAAGTCCATAGAAAGTTTCTTATGGCCTAGCTTACTTGTTTGAAAAATATTTAACTTCTGTACTAAACCAAAAATAGGTAATAAACACATTTTAGTTTTGCTAGTTTGCACTAGACGGCGATAGCGGTATAGCAAGTAGTTTTATATCTTATTTTTAGTACAGAAACGACGCGTTTCTATAACAAGCAAACAATGCCCTTAGGAACATTTTTTGTAGATTCGTAAAAGTATTTCTATTTGTGCACGATGTCTTCTAAGACAGTGGGTCATGAAGCAGTAAGTATCAGAGGACTGTTATTAAATGAGTCCCCATTAATTTCGTCCTCAGAACGAAGGTGTTGACGCTTTCTCTTACCATCTGTAGCTTTCGAGCGAGACCACTCCACCCTACGAAACCTCCAATTTCTGACGATTGTCAGCACTTACTAATGATGGTGCCATTATATTTGGCAGAGCCCTTTGTGCTTTATTTTTTATTTCAACGACTCCCCTCTAGCCTCGTTCCGATACACCAAAACCGCTCCTCTTGGCCTCGTAGTTATGTTCCAATCATGCGAGGGCCATCATGCATGCGCCGGTATTATGTTACGAGTTGAGAATTGTTCGAACAGAACAAGCAGGAATCAGTCGGTGGTCACATTTTGCGTATACTAATCGAGTACGAAATGTGACGCCACTGAGATTCTTATCCATTTATTTCGGTAATAATTGCCGGCAAAGCGCGTTGCTTCACGGCAATTTTGATGGCATGTACCCGGTTGGACATGTGCTTATTCGTTCCTGTAAGGTGACTTCATTCCGGTCAAGGGCGGCCCGTTTCGCCGTGCCCGCGCATTCGTTGCGGTGAGGGGTGGCCATCCTCGCCGTGGCAGCGCGTGCATGCGCAGTCGGGTCCCTGTACAACGCGAATGGTACGGTAACAGGCTAAGCTAAAACTATGTAATGTTATACAGGTGGCGTTGCTCTGGAGGCCCATGTGGCTGTGACGGCGTTCGAGCATGTGTCCACTCTTGTAATCGCCGTTTTTTCTCTGAAAAAAAAAAAAAAGCACATTGCGAGTCAGATACAACCTAAATGGTGCGGTAATCGCCGCCCATCCGCAATGTGGCGCGAGCATGCGGTCGTGTCGGCAGGTTACTGTGCAAATCATTTCTTTCCTCAAACCGTCGCTGCCAAATGGACACTCTTAAATA
Source organism: Haemaphysalis longicornis (assembly GCA_013339765.2). Classification (NCBI taxonomy): domain Eukaryota; kingdom Metazoa; phylum Arthropoda; class Arachnida; order Ixodida; family Ixodidae; genus Haemaphysalis; species Haemaphysalis longicornis. Next base: position 70,070,010 of record CM023453.1, read on the forward strand.
CGACGAAGGCTAGCAGTTGAAGGGCTAGCAGTTGAAGGGACGATGAAAAGGCTAGCAGCTGGATGATCATAGGTAGATTAGTTTTGTTGGTTTGGGGCAAGCCGCTATGGCAAACCCCGCCCCATCTGACAACGGTAAGGCTAGCGGTCGGGAAGGGCAGGAACAAAAAACCACTGGAAACTCGCTTAGAATAAAGTCCCCTTGGGAACATCGCCATTTTCGTTGTGCTCTCTCCACTGTATTTTCTTCTGTGATCTCTTTTGCCCTGAAACAAAAGGGCGTGGATCGGCGCTTAAATTTTGCTGGCATGCCCCATCTACTGCCCACAAGATAATAAACTGCTTTCTTAACTTCACTTACACTTTGCTAGACTTCGGTTAATCCACTCTTTACTTTTAGCCTCTTCAGTGACCACAACTATTGAAACTTAGCTACAAGATTTACACGCGCGGAGGCCGGTACAATGGAGCGCCTGGCGGCCCTAATCTCCAAACGCAGGCTCTCGAGCCCGTGTGCCCAGTCGGGTGTTACGTTCGGGCGCAGCTCAACGTGAGCCGATTGCTACATGTAGTGACTCATATACGGCACGCGGGGAAATCGATTGTACCAGGCTTTCTTTTTCTACAGATGTTTTATGGCTACATTCGCGGAATATATCCAGGCTGTCACGGTCACGCTTCCTAGTAGACACAGCCCGAAGCACCCACATGTGACGTGCGTGGCACACCGATTTTGTTGTTCGCTAAGCGAAGTCGCTTTCGCAGTAAGTACGTGACCCCAGGATGGCAAGTTTCGCCTTCACCTTTGACGCTCGCTTTGTTTATGAGCGCCAGGCTTCGCGTGCTTGCACCGGCGAAGGGAAGGAGCAATAATGGAGAAAAAGGTGTTGCTAGTTACCCAATAGAGCGCCCTCTAGGTGGCTCTATAACCTTGCTGATGGATGTAAGAGACAGAAATAACGATGTAAGCGGACGTAAATCACGCATTCGGTGATGAGAAGAGTCAGTATTTAATGCATGGGAAAAAATTACGGTAGATGGGTAGACCTTTCTGAGAATGTGATGGCAAAAGCCTAGTTGTAGTTTTTCATCTGTGGCTCAACTTTCTGTTGAACGTTGCGGCCGCGCCCTTCAACACTTCTTCGGCCCCCCATAAAGCCCCCTCCGAATCTGTGGGAGAACCCTGACGACCAGCGCCGGCTTGGATGCCAGCAACTCCTGGTGTCCAGGGCTGGGACAGCATGGTCGCCCTATGGCCTCCTGAACAAAGGAACCACTCCCACATCACCAGGCTCACCATAAAGTTTTTCCTCCTCCTCCTTAACTCGGCCTACACTTCCGGACGTCATCTCCAAATGGATACGCCCAGGCACCCTGCTAATCCTCTGCGCCTGTACTGTGGCAGCAAACAATACACGAACCTTTTCCACCTCATCTGGCTACTCGACTGACCGCGGCCAGTTCCTTACATCCCACGTACGTCGAGGATTCTGAAGAAACACGTCCAACATGTCCGCAACAAACCCCAAATGTTAAAGAAAATTACAGAATTCGGTCTAAAACAGGTCTCTATAAAGTAGTATGATAGCGGATCGTCACCCCTGTCTAGATGATCCCCAAAACACACCCTTTGTGGTCCCCGAACGGCTCTTTTGGACACCCGGATGATCGCCGTATTAGAGCGTCCACTTCTTCAACTGTGCCTATGGTACCCCTATGGGGGTAACCAGACATAACTTGAACGTTTACAGCGCAGTAAAAAGATTGATATGAACCCTCTTCCCCTACCCTTTTTCCCATGTCCCACAAGAGGGCCTTTTAGCCTTCTCCTAATAAAGTCATCCATTCCATTTCTCCTCCTCCTCCTCCTCGCAGCCACGACCAGGAAGGAGTCTCCTGCTCAACCCCGACGATACCCCCACCTTTGAGTCATGTCGTTGCATGTGCGGCCGCAGCCTACCCTGTTTTGGCGCTTCTGTTTCCATTTCCGGGCCTTCACTACCGCGTCCTTCCTCAGAGAACTCGTCCGAGTCTGCTCCAGCGTACTGTTTTCCTTTCCGGGCGTGCGATCCCCGGACAGCGCCAGCTGTGACCACCACTCCAACATTTTAATGGTTGAGGCTTTCATGGGACGAAATGTGGTAACGCGGTCGCAATGATGTGGAAAGGGATTGCCTAGAGAGGAGGAGAGCAAGCGCCGAGCACACAAACAGCAAGTTAAAAGAATGCTTGACGGAGACGCCTATATAAGCAGAGCTTTTGTAAACTACTAAGTCTGGTGGGAATTTTTATACTTCTCAACCTCCGGCACACGCAGGCGAAGACGCGTCAGCAACGAACGACAACCACAACGAGACGGCCCACGCGACGGCGCGACCGCGCCGCCGCAACCGACCGTCTGGAATGGTGTGGAGTCAAGGACCGCATGACAGACTATATAACGAGGTAACAAAGTTCCACGGCCTGGCTCGAAGGACTCTCCCGCCCCCTCACCCGGGGCTGAGCCGTGCAGAGGCAGTGTTGTTACGACAGCTGCAGACAGGGTCGCTACCCACCCCGGTCCTGATGAAGCACATATATCCAGAAGCCTACCAGACCGACACATGCCAGGTATGCCAGCGGGGGAGGCCGGACTTCATGCAAGTGTTGTGGGACTGCGTCAAGTTCCCAGAGCGAGCGTCAACAAGAACAGGAAGGCTGCCGTCGAGGCTAGAAGCAGCGATGGCGAGCTACGACCAAGAAGAACAATCATGGCCGTCCAGCGGGTCCTGGAGGCTAATCGAAAGGCAGAAGCCGAGCGAAACGACGGGGGAGGCGCCTTCACGGGGCGACGAGCCGCGGGGGTAGCACAAGCCGACGCCGAGTAGAGGACCCCACCAGGATGACGTAGAGGCCCGCGTCGCGGCGCTCTAGGGCGTCGATCTGCAGGCTATAAATAAAGTTGCGTCCATCCATTCATATACTTGTCAACATATTTGAGAAAAACGAAAACATTAAGCATATTTGAAGCAAGCCATCAATACACAAGTGAAATTTGCTTTGTTCTTTCCTTTCTTCAATTGTGACCAGTTCCCAATTAAGGAGTCTCTACTACTACCACTACCTTTAATTAAAGACGCATGGACTGCTGGATTTTTGAGATAGCAAATAGAAAAATACGGCATGAAAGAAGAAAACGCTCACAGCGCCCCTAGTGGCCGTGTTTTAAGTTCAAAAGTAACAAAAGTTTCAACTAGATGGCGCGAGCAGGGGTAGCTCAGCCTTGCGATTTGGGAATTCCAGGCAGCTTCGCTGTTAACATCAGCGTTCGCGACGTTAAGCCAGTGAAGCTTTCATAATTTTTTGTACCACCGATTTGCTGTACCTCACAACGCGCGTCCTTCCAGTAGGAAAATATAATGCTTTCGCCTAAGAAAAAGTACGAAAAACTTGGCCTTTCCTTGGCGAAGTCACGCAGAGCATGAAGTTCCAAACTGAACATTAAAAACGAAATGAACCCTTGGAAATGTGAAGGGGAACCTGAACATTACGGTAGTGTAATTAGCTTCCACGCATTGCAGTCGTTATTTTTCGATATGTTGTCTTTCAGCATTGTCTGTTACGAGAAAAAGTACCAGAAGATGCATCTGACGCACATAACGGTTAACGGTAGCTTGGGAAAGCTGTTTGTTTCGGAGGACTGGTAAGGTGTCAGTGACCGGCATAAGCAGCAGCCTGGCGTTGGCACTAACATTAATTCGGGTCCCCTAGAATGCTCTTCTCAAATGCTTACCTTATTTTTCGGTTTGTGACCGCTTGGTACCACTTCTTCGTATCGACAGGGTGAACGCTCCCACGAAGTATAGTTGTACGGGTGCAGCTGCGTTCCTTGTTTACTTGTATGCTTATTCCCTTAATCGTCAGTTTGTATCCTGGTGTGCTATATCGGGAGGCAAGCATTTGCTACACTCTGCAACTTTCTCATGGAAAGACCTAACTGCCCGTTCTGCTGCGGCTTGGAACCTAACATGGCTCGGCCATGACCATAATTGTGTACATGGTTTATATCAAGGCACGTGCGCTGGAGGATCGGGTCGGTATTTGTTTGTCGCGTTTATTTTTCCGAAGGAGATGAGGGGGTATCTGCACTTACGACTGCTCAGTAACGGAATAACCAGACTATGCAAGCGGGAAATGTATACTGGTACTGCACGTATGTTGTCTTTATTAAGGGTAACAGATTGGTCATTAAGGGTAACAGAGAGGATCCCTAGAGAAGGCAAGCGCTGCAGGGGGCGGCAGAAAGTTAGATGGGCAGATGATAAGAGATTGCGGGGATAAATTGGTCACAGTTGGCACAGGACCGAGGCAATTGGAGAATAATGGGAGAGGCCTTTGCCCTGCAGTGGGCGTAGATAGGCTGCTGCTGCTGCTGATGATGATGATGACAGCACGTATTATTTCAATCATCGTAAGTGTTAAAGGCACCGTGTTAAGACTAGGACGAAGTGCTATGAAGAAATGAATTCGACGCTGCAGGCCGCGATAAAAATCGGTATTAAGGAACGAGTGCGTTGGTCTGGGTAAAGCATTGGACGCCAATTGTCCAATGCTACGACGCATATCGGGACAGTGGTTTTGCGGCGTCCCCGCAAGTGCCTTGTCGGTGACCGATGCGCCACAGTTTTCAAGAAAATATGTGAACGTTGCACTTTCACTAATCTCCAGTAAACGCGACAATTGCGTGGGATGAGTGAAACGTATGCAACACGCACCGATCACGACAGCACAACTGGCGTAAATCGTTAACCAGGAGTTCCTACGTGGCGGTGCCATCTGTTACTCCAACCAAATCCCTCCTGAGGACTCCCTCATGTTGGCTTGGTATAATTTCATACGAGGCCTCTCTTTCTTTCTGTTGATTGGGACGTCGGCACACACCCATATAGTAGTGACCACTTCCCTACCAAATTAACGTGTACCGGTACTCTGTGCAAGCCTGTCAGGGACCGCTGGCTTCTTCTTCTCCTCCTCTCGTGCAGGATGATCCACTTGCTGATCACGGTCGACTGAATCCACGCCGTAGACTGGACCTCAAGACAGTGGGGTTTCCAGGATATGCAGGCGGGGAAAATTGCAATGCCGCTAATGGGCACAAACACGTTCTGAGGGGAACGTCTCGTGTTTTATTTAGAGGTCCCTATCCTTCAAATTTGGTCAAGTTTTTTGGGAGGCAATGAGAACGAAACATAAAAGCGGTACTATTTCAACTAAAGTAAACGAAAAACAGTAGTACTATAGATTGACAGAAATTAATCGAAAGACTAATTTATTTACGTACAACATGCACACGCACACGCATGCGCACGCGCATGCGGACGCACACGCACACACACACACGCACACGCACGCACGCACGCACACTCACACACACACACGCACGCACGCACGCAGTAATAAATACGGTTGCCTCAGCCAGTATTATTAAGGCCGGAAAGAATCGTGAAACATGGTTAAGTAGCGCAGTATGGACGGGACAAAAGTAGAGACCACACAGGACTAGCGCTAGTCCTGTGTGGTCTCTACTTTTGTCCCGTCCTTACTGCGCTACCTAACCATGTTTCACAGTTCGAACCAACTAGCCCACCTTTACGCATCGGAAAGAATCGCTGCGTGCGCCACATTGTCGAAGGCCATTTTTAGTTCGAGGACCAAAATGGCTCGAGGGGAGTGGCGAGTGGCAAGTGCAATTGCCTATTCTTTCAGTCGCAACATAATATCCTGGGTGCTTAAACGTTGTCGAAAGCCGAACATTGCTTTGGGAAGTTGGTTGGTGTCTTCAAGGTATGGCAGCACCCTTTTTCAAGGTATGGCCGCAGATTGTCTATGTGCGGCGATTTGCCCGCTTTAGAATGAAGGGACTTCAGCGGTTTTTAATACGTAGGCGGCCAGATGTACAAAATTCATTTAGGTGTTCAAGCAAAACAGCAAGTTCGTCGTCACATAAACTGGGAAGCAGCTTATAGGTTATTTGGTCAGGACCCGGGGCAAGCCTTTTCTTACATTCCGCCATGGCTGCTTCCAGTTCAAGAAATAGGTCATCTCCGTCGAGGTCTGCGTTTGGGGTACCAGAGTACGGTGGCGGAGGGGATAGATCTCTCTTCGGAGGTATTTATTCGTTAAGCCTTGAATAAGCTGTTCTAAGAAGCGGTTCATACAGTTGAGTCCTAATTACTTTAGAGTGGCGAGAATATTGCTGCAAAGTGCGTGGATGAATATGGTGTACAGAAAGAAGTACTCAATTCTCAGCTTGCCCGTATACTATCACCAGACACATCCAAAAGTAACATCGATAACTGCGTGTGCATGCCTTCGAAATGTCATCAAAACACTCTCAGGTGATAGTCACCGGTGACTTCAACGTGAATGTTCAATCTTGCGACCTGCGTACCAACATTTCACTTGTTATACGTCCAGCTGCGGGCAGGCGTTGGCAATCCTTACTCTAAGCGGGACGTTAGGTCTACAATTGGGCCGTCGCATGTCCGTGGCGCCCCCCCCCCCCCCCCCCCGCCCTTTCCTGACGGGCACGAACTAGAACACCGGTAAGTTATAAACCGTAAAACACGAGTGGTTTTATGAAAGAGGCTTCATGAATCAGGTTTCAAGGAACACGCTTCACAAAAGCTTTTCGAAGATTCTTTGTTCTGCTTTCATTGAAATTTCTGTGTTCCTTTTGTTCCGAATGTTTTAAACACTACCGAATGGGTGTATTGCTGCGACTAAGAGGAGGCTGTCCAATAGCCACGACGTCGCTTGTATAATATCCTTTATACAAGAGAAAAATTCCCATGCAAAAAAAGAGTGAAAAATGGTTTCAGTAAGCGTCTCGGCTGTCTAATGGTCGTGTAGTAGCAAAACACGGCGTTGAAACTGCGTGTTGACCTAATCGAAGTACTGTATGCTTTTGTTGACTGTTCTAAAATCCTTTCAGATTTTTTAAACAATTGAAAAAAAGTGTTGCAAGGGCCTTTTAAATGACGTGGAACGGATGTTGTTGGAGTCTTCTTTGTGTCTGTATTGTTTCAATAGAGAACAAATGCAATATGTCGTCTGCCTATTCGCACAGGCCCGCAGCCTCAGTGTGTCATTTCCTTGCAGAGGAGAAAGAAAGCATGCACCGTTAACAGCCGCACCTCGGTCGTAATGACGTTAGACGTTAAAAGGGCGTTAGACGCCTCATCCTATTGCTAAGACCCGCCGCGGTGGCTCAGTGGCTAAGGTGTTGCGCTTCTGAGCACAAGGTCGCGGGTTCGATTCCCGGCAGCGGCGGCCGCTTTTCTGATGGAGGCGAAAAGCAAAAACGCCCGTGTGTACGAGATTTCGGCGCACGATAGAGATCCCCAGGTGGTCGGAAGTAATCCGGAGCTCTCCACTACGGCGCGCCTCATCGCCTGCCTTGCATCGGCGCGTTAAACCCTACAATCAATAAATCAATGCTATTGCTAAACTTCATCCAGCCTGGTCGGATGAGGCTTAGCAATAAACAGACAGACGCCACCTAGCAAAACTTTTGGAATCGTATAATTATGCTTTCGAATCCAAACGGACTTAGCCGGACAGTTCGTGAATATACGTACGGAACATGAAGAGTCTCCTCGCGTTTTTACTTGGCAAAGCGTACTTCTTTTTCCAGGAGGACTCCTATAGGCACGTCTACAGCGCAGCACCGAGTGTCCTCGTCTGCGTTACCGCTGTCAATCTTACAAAGGAATGACTGTAAAACCCTGCGCTTGCTCTTATCAGTCCAGAGCCAAGCATATCTCTGAGCTTTGTGGAAGTCTCTGTTGTCGTGATTCGGTGCTTCCCTTCGGCTTCGTTCACCCCCCACACCTGAGCAGGCAGAGAAAGGATGTCAAGTATAGAGTGCGGAGAAAGGTTTACGACGAAATTTTATTTTTGGAAGGGCTTGCGAACCGGGGTCAAGGGGAGCTGTGAAATCTTGAAACCGTCATTCAAGAAACAAAGAAGAAAGGTCGGCCGCTGCTCCTGCTATTGACGGCACTTAATAAGCTTATAGTCATTCAGTGCTTCCGAATTAAAGAAGTGAAGGCATGACCAACATAAATGTCTAATTGCGTCAAATATGAGAGTCACTCTAACGCACATGTAGTGGTATGCTTGAACTGTAGAATGACCCTGGAACAACGGCAAACTGCGGCGGGTATAGTATAGTTAGGGCATGCAATCTTCATTTTTTCCTCTCTAATGCACATATAGATCCGCGGCGGATATAGTATAGTCAGGTCATGCAATTTTCATTTTTCCCTCTCTAATAGGCATATAGGTCGCATGCCATATAGGTCACATGCCCGCACAGTAAGTACAATGTACGCTTTAAAGGATATCTGGAAGCTCCAATTCATACGCATAATGGAAACTAACAATTCTAAACGTGACAAATCTAACAATGCACGTTGGGAAATTGCTACTACGTTCAAAAGATTAAAAGGTGAGATGCCCGTTAGGCGTGAGGCGGCCAGCTAGTGGGTCCAGCCGCATACAAAATAACCATTGCCTTGTTATTGGAACCATTCGATTTAAATATATGCATTTATATTAGTCCTCAGGGCGTCAAAAGTGCCCCGAATAAACCGCACCAACACGGCTCTCGCTGACAAAACCGGGGGCTTCGATATACCCGATATGTGGTCATCATATGCAGGGCTTGGTTTCGTTGTGCGCAGCGGCTGTCAATGTACGAAAGTATTTAGCGGTCCGGTCGAAACGAATGTGCCCGGCGGGTTCCCTGGGTTTCCCGGCGGAAGCGTTCGAGTCGCTTCCCGAGACGCACTCTCCATCCCAGTCTTCGCAATCAATGTCGAACATGGCCAAGCCGATGTCCATGTCTCTATGCTCATTCATAATGAGGCATATCTGCGAAGAGTAAACAAAAGAAAAATATCATATATGGTTAGACATTGTGAAGGTGCGTTTAGGTGGTCGGTTGCGTCACCATATGACTGTCAAAATCGTACAAAGGCCTGCAGGAATTCAGCGCATTGCCACTGGCACAGACAATGCGCCCACAGAAAAGTACAGTGGCTTACACGTTTGTCTAAATCACAGCTGTTCGTATACTTCCGGCTTTCTGCGCCATCGGACGTAAAGTTGTTACGAAAAAACTGTTCCAGCACTCTGAAGTCTGAGCCGACCTCTAAAGTACTAAACACTTGTTCGAATGGTTTGCGTCAGTACTGTTCAGATGTAATGAACACGCGCGTTGTCTGCTCTGCAAGAGATCGAGAGAAGGAATGGTCGCATCTCCAGTGTGGCGCAAGTTCCGCGCTCGGTAAACACCGCCTCTCGTTGGCGGTCGCGTGCACGTAGCCCTACACACATATCGTCCGACACACGAAACAACTTACGCGCCTCCCAAGACCAGTGCGTCTGCTAACCTAACGTTTTCTCTAAGCGACTCACCTTTCTTCGTATAGTCAAGAACGATTCAAACGTCGCCAAAAGGAGTTTAGCTCCCGGGGGCCTTGAGACCATGGTGAGCTGCTCGGCGTCCAGGACGGGATGAGCGTACACGTGCGACGGGTCATTGCAAAACTGAAACGAGTTAGGCATGCGCAGCTGTTAGGGGCAAAGAACGCCGTGCTGTACGAACGCCTTCATTGTTCAATAGCGGCTTTGCAAACTGAAACTTGCTGACCGTACTGCAGGAAGCGTTATAAACCATTGGTGTTTGCACTAGCTGTTTGCATAGGCTCGGTTTTCGGGGCTCCTCACGCTGAGCTTCCGTACAGTGCAAGAGAGTGATGCGTACGTCAGCACGAAATAAGGTAATGTAATGTTTTTTCACTGTTTGTTGAAAGAATAAGGGCAAGTTAAGGGGAGGAGAGGGCCGAGATGTGTCGGAGTCATGTAGGTACACCGGCGCGACTTGTCATCTGTGGCTTGGACGGAATAAAAGTGCCAAACTTTCCCCTTTTTGCCTGCCTAAAGGCACTTATCTGCCTTGAAACGGAAGATGACGATGCTGTGGGCTGCATTTTGATTGATTTGTGAGTGTGGCAATAGCTTGCAAATGTCTCCAAGGCTTAGCGTAGCGCATTATCATAGCTGGGTGGCTGCGAAGGACGCAAGATGCGACATACTGTTTTACTGCGAAACCGTATATGTCTAACCTCCCCTCCTCGCCTTCCGTTTTCATTTCCGCGAAGCTCTTTATTAGGTGGAGCTCCGGGGCTCCTCCCTCGTCACTGCCTTTGTCCCTACCATTCGCCCGCCACCACCGATGTCTGTTTAGCAAGTGGGGCAATCGGCTGACAACCGCAGTATCACCTTTATCAGATTATTTCGGAGAATCAAGAAAAGCGCGAATTGGTGTAAAAACAACCGAAATCCACCGCCAGCAGCGTCGTCTCAATTTCCCTTGCGACGAGTAGTTGCGAATCACTTCCGGTTGAAGAGCAATTTGCAGATTGAAAGGCTTTCCGAGGGGCATTTTCCTCGGTGTATGTCACGCCTCGGTATGCTCCCATCACCGGTTGCCGATTTTTGCGTACACGTCTTGGGGGTGGAAGGGGGGGGGGAGCGTGCAAGCACAGCTGTGCTTGGTGCCGCTACTAAACACATCGCCGTTGTGTTGGTGGGAGATTTGAACGTTTAGGACTGTTGGCTCAAGGGTAGAACACATGAGCGAAAAAGCACGCGTCCCCGCACGCGCCTCCGCCCCGAGTCCCGCTTCGGCTGCCGGATACCCGCCCGCATCTACCGATCCCGCCCGCATCCAACCTGCTAGATTATTTGCGGCGCCGCGTCGCAAACCGGATTGCTCGGATGCGCACGTGTCATTTGCTCTTTGTCAGCTTTATAGCGAGCCTGGCACGCTCTATCTTATAGTGTGGGGGCGCCGGGCCCATCTCCACGCGAGGGGGACTCGAGTAAATGCGTCGCATAGGGGGTGGGTGTATTGCGTTAACGTTTAGTGTTTGGGGAGTTGGTGGTAGTGAATGCGTTGTATCAGCAGCTTCTTGACGTAGTTTGAATGAGTCAAGGATATAAGGCGCGTTCGTAGCCTCCCATTCTGTGTCGGCTTTGTGGCGCAGTGGGTAGAGCACCATGTACATTGCGTTCCGCCCGCAGGGTCGAGGGATCGAAACCAGGCGCCGGATAGTATTTTTTTTTTTGTATTGTGTAGGGGGAGGGGTGTGGACTACGACTACGGGCGTCAACGCGGGTGACATCGTGAGTTACTGAAATGCTCTGCATTTAAAAAAAAACCAAGTTAGACATATTTCCTTGTCCGTCTTATGAGCAGTGGGAGAGCGTGCGGTCCAGTTCCAGTCCGGAAGGCCGGCCGCGGTTGTTTGAAAGAGCCGTTAGAGCTAAGACCCCGAACGGGGTCCTGAAAAGAGAACGTCACTTTACATTTTTTTGCTAATAAAAAGTACATTATCTCTCTCTCTCTCTCTCGCTTCAATGCGCCCTGTCAGCTGTCCGGCGTAAGTGAGCGTTAGAACGGTTATTTTGGGCTAGTTGGTAAGCGAGCGGTTTGGTTCTGGGTTGGTGTGTGGCTCCAGTTGGCTCCAGAGGTTTTAGTGCTACCTAGAAACACCATTAAAAAAAAACTGGCGATTACTTTACTCCCTAATGCGATATTCAGGCGCAGCAGCAGTGAGCTGAGGCAGCATTCACTCGTGGGTTCTCTCGACGGCAGCTATGGTGAGCTTCTGCGCCGGCGGCGCGAAGTGCGTCTCAGGAAGGGACCGCGCACTGCGTCTTAAGCGAGCGCACATTATAGTCACGCGCACGGCGCCCCTCACGTTTTCGCCCAAGCGTCGCGTCGACGAGCGTGCGGGCACAGCATACTGCTCCCTTCCCTCCGCCCCCGCATACTTTCGGAGACCGCTGGCGGGCATCTGCCACGGCGAACCGCCCTCGCCTCGCAATTTCGCGACACTTCTTCTCCTTGGCTTTCTTTCACCTTTCGCTTTTTCTTTCACAGGTCGAGCCAGGCTATCGTTCCCTCGGTTACGCCGGCAACCGGCTCAGCCCAGAGACGGCCGCCAAACGGGCCATGCCCTAAAAAAGTATTGTAGCCACTAGTACCCGCGGCCGTAGCCAACGAAAGCACAAGTTAGAGGCCGCCATTTTTAACGGTGTTGAGCTAATTCCGCATCGAATCGGCACTAAAAGTGCACCTGCTTGGTGCCGCTAATTTGGCAGCGGTACCGTTTCAGTGCCGCCTTTGAACGGAAAGCGTGATGGCGGCCGAGAGCGCATCGAACCTCTAGGCAAGGCAGCAACGTCGCACTGATGATAGAAATGTACACGATGCCGGGGTCTTGCGAAAAACATGGGATGACATCTCGGAAGGCTCGACCGAAAAGATTGTCTTCTGGCTGCCTACTCCGGATTGCCGAATAATGTGAAAATTACGAATGCCTGCATTCGTATCGAAGCGAATAACCAATAGAAAACAATCCTATCGGATATTCGACAACACCGAATATTCGCCCATCCCTACTCTTCAGGAGTCCCTTGGACAGCGCCCTCCGAAGCTCGTTCCGTTCGCTAGCCAGCGCCAGAAGCATCCTCTTCACTCCTGTAGTTATTTTCTCCTTCCAGGGCGGCTCGCTTGCACGTGCGGTAGCGGCCTACCCTCATTCGGCGCTGCTGTTTCCCTTTACCGCTCTGCGCTGCATCGCCCGTTCTCAAAGTCCTCCTCCTACCTCCTCCTTTTAATCATCCCTAAATCGCGGTACAGAGGTCACACATTCCCAACTTATGGTCTTTCCTGGCGCGTGATGCCCGGCTCACACTTCCAGGCTCGCAAAACTTCAACTTTCTTTGGGGGGGGGGGAACCTTAGGTACATCACGACGTTTTTTTTTGTCCCTTACGAACTCCGTGAAACATACAGAGCACAGTCTTTCATCTTAATAAACTGAAACGAAGCAGACGGCGAAAGATCAATAGCCGAAACGGTCGGATAATGAAGGCATCGCAACTCAGTGCAATCCTTTTAGAGACGCACAAGTAATCGACTACTTTCTCTATTAAAGTTCAATAGTCTAGGCGGTTTGCGGACCTGATTGAATGCCTCGCACCCGCGAAAGATGTATGCGCGAAGATTACAGCAGCAACAACAAATGTAAACGTCGCTACGATGCATGGTCAAACAGCGACAAAAACATGATGAAAGCCTGTTGCACATCCATGTACGTACCATGGATGTGGCGCTGGGGGGCTGCCGGTGGTCCATGCACGGTGCGTAGAGGTGTCCCTGAGAAGGGGCCATGTAGAGGCGGGTGCACATTGTCACGGATACGGCCAACGAAGGGAATCGGTTCCATTCTGTCAGGGCGCTGATCTCGGCCATCGTCTTCCTCTGGGGCGGGAAAGGGGCCGGAAAAAGAGGAACATTCAGCCACCACGTCTACAACAAAAACACGCACACAGGCACACACTCAATCCGGGCAGGCAGTTCAAAATATAGACAGAACGGGGAAGTGTGGATCAGACCATAACACCAATTTGTAAGGACTCAGCGGCGTACTGGGTGATTGCTTCCAGTGGAATTGTAAGGGACCCGACTAATATGCTCCTGTTCAGTGGCAGGAGCGGGGCATAGTTAAAAGCTGGTGGCTATTACGGCCGAATAATGTACAAAGCCAAATTAGGTGGTAAAGATTTGTTGTGCCTTTAGGATTACAGGGGGGCAGCGGTGCAATTTGAATCCTACTATAGCTGTCGACGTATGAATAAGGGTGGGAGTGCAAGTTGCGTTCGCATACCCTATATTGGCGAACACTCCCCCTGGACGCGAGAAGTGCTTGAGGGGGCAACGATGCCAACCGGATCTCCTGCCCGTAAGAGCTTGCTACTTTCCTTTTTGAGGTAGCGAAGCTAGAGTTGGCCGTCTGCTTGGAGAGGGGGGACGGGCATGGCGGGCACCGCGGGAGGTGATTGTAGCCTCTCCCTGGGAGAGTCGTTGTCTTGTCTTGTGCGCGGGTAGTATGTCCAGGAGTTCAAAGAATGCGAACTTTGGAGACTTCAATTTGTAGGTCTCTTATCATGTCAAGGATATTGGTTGCCGCAGTGTTCGGTGAAAACGAATGATTCAACTCTCGGACAGCCAAAATAGGATTCCATGATAATTCGAAATTTCTTCATAGGGAGATGTCCGGAATGGTCATAAATTTGCCGTGCGGCTCCCAGAATTCCTAGAAGTTCTACCTCGTCTACGCGGCCCTATGTGTAAGGAAATGTGCCTGGATCTATTCAATTCCGGCAGGTCCGTAGATGTCCCTGTAATGGCCCGCCATCGCTCCATTCAGAGTTGCGTGGGTGTAGATGTCACGTCATCGCCTGCCTTGTCATTAGCGAGTGCGAACATACTTGTTTGCGTATTTTCTTTTATCCTTGCGGATCGGCTGCCGACGTAGAATTTTGATGGAAGGGCGTTCCCACGGATGGAATGCTGTCGGCACGTGGGTGCTGGCAGAGTTACTATTTACGTGGTCCCATTTTTGGAGCCTTTCTTGTGACGAATGGTCCAGATGGTATGTAGGAGTATACATATAGTTTTGGTCTCTTGTCTCAGGTTAGTCACAGGGGGAAAGGGAAATGTTTCGTGGAGAGTATCGGCGTGGGTGAAGGCGGAAGACCATTGATCGTTCAGAGAAAGTGCTGATTCATTTGGTGGAGAGAACTTACATGTGACCGACGTAATTCATAAACCGGAAAGACCTAGGTGAAGCGCCCATGCGCCCCAGCACGGGCGGCATGGCACATGCAGTTTGGTGCGCCCCGCCTTATTTATTTGATATCCGGGTGTAAGGTGGAGCGCCAGGTCTTCCTAAGTGAGGCTATCCACTGTTTTTGGGCTGTTACAGCTCCTGAAGGGAGCGCCCAGCAGTCCGAATGGTGCTATTGTGGGATTAGCCCGCCCCCGTTTTTGAAGGGAGATAATTTGTTCCTTACTTGTGCAACATTTACTATCCAGGCTGAGCAGTTCTGTCTTGGTTGTGCATAGCTGTAGCCGGAACTGGGACAGCGTATTTTCCAAGCTCAGGGCTGCTTCCTGCAACTCTGTTTGCATAGTTTCTTTCCAGTAGTAATCCTGGGCTTCTGTCCGTACCACAATGATCGTCTGCATAAAGCGCGAATCGGGCGGTACTGTACTGCTCAAGAGTTCGGGCCACGCGGTTCCGTGGCAAATTAACGGGAGAGGAGCCAAAATGGACCCCTGTGGGACTCCTCAATCGAGGTAGATCGTTATGGGCTGGTGTTTTTGAGCGTCAAGACGGATCGGCCGATTATGAAGAAAGCTTTGTACCAGGCCTGGGCCTTCTGGCTACGGAGGGCGAGAGATGCCACTGACTGACTTAAATGTGTCAATTTTGTGACTATGACCACAAGACTGCCACAGTGTTCATTGTGTGGGCTGTAACCTTCCCCTTTTCCCATCATCCTTGCTCCGCTTAGGGCCTGATGGCCTCTCGTTTAATAAAGCTGTTCCACTCACTCAGCACACACACATGCGCGCAGAGCCCCGAAACGGAAATTTTAATTGGACGTGACTTCGACTTTTGCAAAAACACGTCTTGAGGTATTTGGAATGAAAGTATTTCTATAATTTTATATCCCTACTACCGAAATGAAGCTACCGGCCGAGGTGCAGTTATTATGATTTGTTACTATTTTCCATTTTCTTTAATTTTCAAGTTAAATTAGACTCTAGTGCACTCTGGGACGCAGGCTCGACTTTCTTCGGTGACGATTTTCCAAGCATGCTTTGGAGGGAACGGTGTTAGGCCATCTGCCTTAGGGGAAGCGACGAGTTTATCTCAGCACTGAGAACGCTTGCGTCGTAATTTTGCCAACAAACGTCTTCACTTATCCCGTTTGGCTGAGTCGGCGGCGCTGGAACATGGTGCGGGGTTTACACTTTTTTATGATCAGTCAACTAGGTCACCCATCTACGCTATCTGAGGAGAGAAAAAGAATAAATCCACATTAAGAGTAAGCGCTAGTGTTGGGGCGCCTGCCTGTTGAGGAGCCTGCTCGTCTAAGTATCCTCCCTGGTCTTCCCGGTCCTCACCACCAAAATCGGAGCTGATAAGCTGGCTCTCACAATGCTCGTAAGCTGGGTTCGGATGAGGGGATAGGAACTTGCCCTGTTGGCACTGCCATACCATTTGGTACACAGTGCAGGGCAAGGCAGCGCCAGCGGGCAGAACATGATGGATGAGATGGTTAAAAGTGGCATGTAAACCTTAACCCTAACCCATTCTGCGGCGGGATATGAGTGCACGATTATTTTAAGAAAAATTGGCGCAGATCGCACAATTGGTGCAAGGCTGGAGATATCGCGGAGCTGGGGGTCGACTTCGCTTCTTCAAGTTTCGCTAACTTTTGCTATAGGTTGCGCTAGGTTGTTAGGGTTAGCGATGTTCTTGCTAGAATAGGCTAAATTTGGAGGGGTAAAGAAAAGTTTCGCTAGATTTTGCAAGGCCGTTGCGGTCGGTTCCCCATGCTGACAACGGATCCCAGGGGAAAGAAGCTAGGTCGACCCCCAGCTCCACTGTTCATCCAGTCTTGCACCATCAGTGCAGGCTGCGCGAATTTTCGGGGTTTAGTAGCCCAAGAAGGATTAGCTCCTATAGAATGGTATAGTAAGGGGAGCGCATACGCATATGTCCTTTGTGCTCATACTCGAGTAGGCGCGAAAGCTAACTTCATTGCTACAATACCATATCTCCGGTGATGCCCCCTTTACAGGTGGCGCAGCTTTTTTGTATTTTTTGCTAACGCCACCGGACCAAGCTCAAGCGTAAACAGCTCCGCTGTTAAAATGGACGGACCCCGTCCGTAACTATTTATGCAGACCGCATTCGAGTACACGCGGTTGTTATGCGTGTATTTTTTCTTGCGAGAGCCTACGGGCGATCACTCGGAGAATCATAGCGGTTACAGACGGCTTACCTAACTCCATGCCACAGCTTACCACCCTTCGCTCTGCCATAGCTGACAACCCTTTGTCAGGCAGGTTCCTCCTAACCTGCGAAGAACTTCAAGTTGTCGGTGAGTGGGAGATATCCTCTCTACATCGGCCACTCTGGTGATGACAGTACTTCAATTGATTGAAATGTAATCGGATCTGATGTTGACACAATAACCGACTCAAAACAGAACAGCGTCCCAAACGGGTGCTTAGGTACTGACTGTAACGATAATATAGTTATACGAATCACCGCGGAGTGTAATCGCAACCGCGAAGAGGAAATAAGTAAGCGCATATTAAAAGAAACACTCCTCATTGCCGACGAAATTATTCCAGAGCTGTCTCATTGAAAATCAAGCGCATGTATAGGAAGCTCAGCCTAAAAACGTCAGAAATTGAATAAGAACTGCATAAAGAGGTAGAACAGTAGAACTCGCACTTGGCCGTACCTTAAAAGTGTGTTAACCAGTACACTTTTTTTTATTTTCTACAAAATATTTCAAGCCTCAGAAATTGCAAAGACGTGGTTCTTCTCCAATTAGGTAGAACTTAGGGTAAACATTACATGGTTAGCACGTGCTAGGTAGCAAACTTCTATTAGAACAGGCTAATGGAGACGCTGAACAATTGGTTATAAGGAATACTTTGTTACAACCAGTGGCGCCTCCGAAGCCATAAAAGGGGCACAAGAAGCAGCAGCTCTGATGCCTTGATTATAATCAATGAACAAAGGTTCCCATTGTGAACGTGCCAACACTTTTATGAAGGCACTTCTTAACAGCGTTGCAGGTGAATGAAAAAGCTAAATCGAACAATGTCGATCCTTTCAAAGTGTAATTTTCCTCGCTGTGCTCATCATTGCTTTCCCTCGACAGAATCTAATACTCTGCCGAAAAAACGCAGACCACACACATGTACCATTTGCGCACGTTCTGAACAGGCTCCCGGTTCGTGACTCTCGGACCCGCGTCCGAAAAGAACAAAAACAACTCACCATGCCCACCAGTGGAAACCCAGAACGACGTTGCGTGACCTCGAAGGGTGCCGGTCCCGTAATCAAGCACTTGGGGAAGCCAGCGGTGAACTCGTCGTCCGATATGTGCGTCAGCGGGATCAGGCCGTCCACCATGAATGTTCTGCAGCAAAATATGGCCGCGTGTCCATCTTCTGACATCGCGGCAACTTCAAAATCTTCTGCCGCATCTGCCACGTAAATGCCTGTCTTCCCTCTCCCTCCCCACTCTCATGCTCTCCCCCTTCCTTTAGTTCCTCTCTGAATAAGCACGGAGGAGGTTTGTTAAAGTCAGTTTATATTTCCCGCGTATCATTGCTGGCGCTATTTATAGGAACGTTTTGTTCCTGTTGTAGGGATTCTCCCCTCTCAGCCGTCGCGTCGCTGCATTCGAATTACCGCGCGCCACCTCTCCTGCCATCTGTGAACGCACTGCGGAAAGACGGTGCGCTGGAAGGGGGCGTGGCCTGTTATGTGCATGCTAGATAAGCGCAGCAGTGCTTGTTAGCGGGGGGAGTCGCCAGCGTGGAGTCGCCGGCCGGGAGTGCCGCCAGCCAGAAGAGACAAGCCACCGAACACTGCCATGAGGTCCAGGCTCGCGTGAGCTATTTTTGCGTTATTGAGTAAAAATACTGTGTTCAATGTGCCTCTAATCTTATATGTCAATGATCACATACTTGTTTTTCATTACAAAAATACTGGGAATACCAGTCTCCCAAAAGGTCTTGCCGCAATATGCCTAAGGTTTGCTTTGCTCAGAAGTGTGCCCGGATGGCGGAATCGACGGACCGGACGGACCGGACGGACCCACAGAAGGACCGACAGACCGACGCACCGGATGGGTGGAAAGGCCAAAATTTTCTCGTTTAAGTTTTCTCGTTTTCTGGTTCTCTCGTTTTCTCAAAATTTGGTCGTTTTCACAAACAGCGTCTTGGTATACGAAGGGGGCGCGACTAAACTTGCACACTCAGTTCGGCCTCTACGGGCATGTATGCAGTAATGCGACACTGGTTCGAACAGGGAAACGTGGAAAATGGTTTTAACGATAAATTTAAATGACGCCGCGAGTTCTATCAAAAATTAAGAAAAATTCTTACGGCTCCTACAAAGTCCATCAATTTGCAAAGGAGGGTTTTAGCCGTAGGGATGCTCCCGTAATTTCCCGTTTTAAAGGTTTCACCTTGCGCTGCGTGTTCTTACCTAAGATTTCTGAGGGCGAAGGATGGATGGATGGAATAAACTTTATTTAAGACGAGCTTTAGGTGCTGATGTTAGGGGCACCTGCCCTGTGGGAGGTCTTCTTTAGTCCGGAAAACCCAGGTCCTCGCTGGCTGATCTTGCTCTTCGTACCAGCTCTCGCTGGTCGGAGAGGTTTGAGCTGGTCAGCCGGGTCGCCCACTGCTCGGCTAGGGGTTTGTGAGCACTCCGATACCATATGGTATAGTGTGCTGGGATGGGTGCAGAATTTGCAGGTTCCGGGATAGATGGTGGGGTGGATTGCGTGTAGAATGGTGCCATGCGGGTATGAGTTTGTAATTGGCGCAGAGTGGTGGCTTAGGTGCGGGGCAGTTCGGGGTGAGGTGCAGGGAATCTTCTGCGCTCGTGGCGGTAGTGAGCCAAGATGTCTGTGTAGTTTAACAGCGGCTCAGCTCTTGGAGCGTTGCCCTCTTGAGAAATGGCTCGGAAAAACCGTTAATGCTTACGTAAAAATTTCTAAATTTGAAACATAATATCACCAATTACCAATGACCATAAGCTTCAGGAAGGGCACAATCTGTCATGAAGAAATTAGCGGAGCAATCCTACAATCCCCCTTATAATAAAAGACAAGCTACCGCGCATTACAAGGGAAGCCGTTGTTTCCAAGCCAAGAAAAAAATCAGCCCGTTATTAGCAGCGAAGCTGTTTAGCAAATTGTAATTTTTCGAATCCGCAGTTAAAAATACCAAGAAATTGACTGAACGCGTGCACGTTACCGCGTTCCTCGCCGCGACCGCTCGGCACTTAGCAAAACAAAGAAATTCCGAGCGCTTGGTTGCGCGTGCCTCGCGACGACCTCCCAGCATCCTCGGCGCATGTTAAGCGAAGCATACCAACTTAGCGAGATCGGACAAGACTGCAGCGATCGCACGGCAGTGTAAAACCAAGAAAATACCTAGCCCTCATGTGTGCGTGCCTCGCGCTCACCGCCTAGCGTCCCCGGCGCATGGTGCGAACCAAGCATAACCACTCAGGGAGATTGGCCACAAGGGGCAAAAAAACTCCAGCGTACGCCGTAATCGTGGCAATACTTGCTCCGCGAGAAAGACTCCAGCGTTCACTGTAATCGGGGCAACACTTGCTCGGAACGAGAAAAACACGTCATGGCGTACGCCCCACCAAGGTGATGTCTCAACATTGACTTCCAAAAAATGAAGAAGCTCACGCCCATAGAAACAAT
Source organism: Haemaphysalis longicornis (assembly GCA_013339765.2). Taxonomy (NCBI): domain Eukaryota; kingdom Metazoa; phylum Arthropoda; class Arachnida; order Ixodida; family Ixodidae; genus Haemaphysalis; species Haemaphysalis longicornis. The sequence continues at coordinate 70,090,459 of CM023453.1, forward strand.
GATGTGGTGAACATTGTTGAAGCAGACAAGAAAAACCAAATCGGCTGCAATGGTGGACTTAAACCGTCGTGATGGCCATGAAGGTTGCATATATACAGTTTCGCTACCTTCAATTCTTATGCATTAGTGTGAGCTTCATCCATTTTTACGCCCGTTGTTACGGCGGGTAATAGAAATACTTGACGTCAACGGATATGTTGACCAACCTTACGTAATATTAACGCGGCAAAACCTTACAATCTGTTTCGAACACCTAAGGAGCCATTGCCGAGTAGTATTGCCTGAAGCAAGTTTTGAGGCACTTGAAACAGACTCTGCTCGTTTTGCGCGGTGCAGTGATTTAGTTTCAGCGATTAACGGATTTAAAGAACCGCACCGATTGCCTTCGAAGTGCTTCCAGGAAAGACGTAAGCAGTGAAAGCATTCACAAGACGAATATCTTGGGAATTCAATCTGCCAAGGTTGTATGCGCCACAAGGAGATTGTGTTGAAAGGATAGTCGATTCCCCGCACGGAGCATAGCGGTGTATGAGTATAATTGGGAGTGGGAGAAATAAAAACCACGTTAATGACATCCATCTGACGTCATCGGTGGCGCTATTTTTAACAGCGAAGCTAAGTCTTCGTCGAGACTGTAATGGTACGAGGAGTGTCAACGCGGGCGCAGCGATCCCCCTCGCGAACTCCCGTTTACCCACTCACTTTAGCCGCTTGCCGATTTCCCACAGCAGAGCCATCATGTTCCGCGGCCACATACGGAATCCCAAGACGACGAAGCCGCGTGGGGTTTCGGAGACGATGTTCGCCTTCTCTGGAGTTTCCGCTGCGACCTCCTAAATGCCTGCGCAGTGGCAGTAGACACCCTGAGAACTGAATAACGTCAAGTGACAGATCAACGTTTTACCGTGGTTTATTACGCACGCAAGAAAAAAAAAGAATTTACTAGAATATTAAAAGCCATTACAACGTGGACAGGCCAATTCTTCGAATGCAATGAAGGTACTCGTTTTTCGTACAATCACACCACGGTGGAAAAATATTTGTGATACAATATTCAAACTGACCTTCTGTGTATTTTTACTGGGAGAGGTCTTTTTTTCTTCATCTCGCCCCCGCAACAGTGATTTTGGCGAGGAAGTGAGCGGAAGCGGTTTGGCTGCTTGGATAAAAACCAAGACTGGCCACTCTGCCAACTGACTGAGGGCATTCTGTCTTCATTTTTGCCGAACAGGCCAAACCACTACCGCTCACCGACTGGCGTCATATGGACGAAAGCGCACGAGTACGTCCCTCCGTCATGTCGAGGTAGCGTTGTTGGCGAGCGGCTTGCAGAAGAGTTGTCCTTCGTTCCAACTTCGTTCGTTCCAGCCGAACCCATTTCCAACTTGTTCAATGCATGGAGAGTAGAGAAAGGCGATCGTACAGAATGCAGACACTGGCGTGCTTAAAACATGACTCTAACCGGCAGAGAAATGTCCTCTGCGGAGGCCAAAGATGCAGTGGGGCTCCCCCAGAAAGAGCCTATTTATATTCTCCAAAATTACGATCAAGACAAGCGCCGGCCAAGTAGTCAAACACGCACAAGCTTAAACACTCTCGCAGAGTCGGAGACGCCATGAGTGAAATGCCGATAATAGCCGCCGCCGCACCCTCGTGCATGCGTTGGAGGGCTGTGGCCGCTCCGCATTTTCGATGTCCCATGAGTGCTCCAGACTACCGACGTGCACGGTTAAGTCCTAGAAGTGGTCTTCGCCTCAAATTACTGCTGCTCTGCGGAACAGTACCATTCCGCGTCGTGGCGCTGTGCGCTGTTAATGTCTGCGCGCAAAAGTCAACACACACACCACAGTCAATTCCGAACCCTAGCCAGAACGCTGTTTCTGGGGCGAGATGCAGTGCAAACAACATCTCTCTGGGTTACACTTCAAGGGTAACCAAAAGGTATTCTGGGGCAGCATACCGTTTCCTGCGTACACACACCCTTTGCCCTGCATGGCTCTGCGAAAATCTCAAGTGCCGAGGCTTTTTCCGGTGAAAAGCGTTTAGTGTACATGTGTAGGCCCAACTTACTGTGCCGTTATACTGAGTATTCTCGTTTTACATACAGTGAATAATGCGCTGTTTCTACACCGAAATCCCCCTAAAGTGGGAGCCGGTAACCTAGGAAGCGGGCATTTCTGCAATTAACGCGTGGTTTGTTAGCCAAGAAATCCATCCCTCCAAAAACGCCCATAAATTTTGCGAAGGGTCAGCACTGGAGGCATCTAGCTTAAGTTCATAAGTGTTTTATCAGAATTTGGCGAAAAGCCTTGAGTCCCTTGATGCAAGGCTTGAGGTGAAATTCTCGTTCATATTACACCTCTGACACACATCCCAAGTGCTTCCAGGCAACCTACCTTGAGCACATCGAAGACTTGTGACACCGTGGTCGTCATGTTATTGCTTCCAGGCCTGACTTCCAGATCTAGGACGCCGTAGTGGAAGAGCCTCTTCGTAGTCCAGTACTCTCGCATCTTGCGCTGGCCTTCACGCGAGCGGAGGTCTTCAAGCACGTGCGGGCATCTTCTGCGACACGGCGAAGGAATGATACCAGCTTACGAACCGTTATAATGGTGACCCGGAATGGTAACTTTCGCTGCTACCCGGTGTGATGGCGCACAGACTATGGGCTTGTTTTACTCCCCGCAGTTTTATTTGTGGATGCGGAAAACGGAAGCACCGGTGTCTCGCAATTTTGGCGTATGTTTTAGAGGCTCTAGTTGCCCAGGTGGCGCGAATGAATCCGTACACGGCGCGTCTCATAGCCCGGGAGGAGCATCGGCGCGTAAAACCCCAACCATTGGTAAGGTTCGCTGCTACCTAAATAAACGAGAGGGCCTGGCAGCCTGTTTATCACAATCCGCGCTCCTACGTCAATTTACTTCAGCTATGGCAAGGAAGCAAGCGTGCTCGTCAAATAACATCCCCTCCACATCCTGGCTTTCTTGAAAGGTTGTGGCTAGCGTTCCGTCGAGACGGGATACAACTGAGAGCTTAGCGTTCCGTCCAGGCGGAGCCGGCGTGAAATTTGTACAGTTCTGTCCAGACGAAAGCAAAAGCGGCTAATTAGACTCTATGCTCAGTCTTCAGATTTGGTGTAGAGCGTGCGTCTCGGATAGTAGCACTATTGTACCGGGTTCGATTCCCCGCGTTCATGCCTGTTTTTTGCGTGGTTGTGCAGCGTTTTGTAACAGCTAACTTCGCGCCCACTTTACAACTGACGCGGTGAGAGCAGTCGGTCTTGATTTTGCACTCAACCGGCCGCTCCGCTACCGCTACCGCTACGTCTACCGCTCCGCTACGTCTGGCGACGTATCCATCGCCAGAGTTCCGATCATCTGTAGTTCGTAATGGTGATTACTAATTAACGGTTATTCTGGCTAGTCAATGAGCGGAAGCGGTCCGTTCGGCTGGGTAAATATCAAGAAAGACTGCTCTCGCTGCTCGTTGTGAAGCGGGAGTGGTCGAGCTTGGCGGTTCGTTTGACGGCCGATCATCTGTAATCATTGAGAGTGATTATTAATCAAATGTGACCCTGGCTAGTCAATGAGCGGAAGCGGTTTGACCGGTTGGGTAAAAATCAACAAAACTCAAGAAAGGCGATCGGTCTAACTCCATGCCGCTACCTCGGAACTCCATGCCGCTACCTCGACCACGTCCGCTTCACAACAAGCAGCGAGAGCAGTCTTTCTTGATATTTACCCAGCCGAACGAACCGCTTCCGGTTAGTTCGGCTGGGTAAATATCCTTTAATTAGTAATCACCATTACGAACTACAGATGATCGGAACTCTGGCGATGGATACGTTGGCCTTGGCTCTTGTGAGCGGTAGCGGAGCGGCCGGTTGAGTGCAAAATCAAGACCGACTGCTCTCACCGCGTCAATTGTAAAGTGGACGCGAAGTTAGCTGTTAGAAAACGCTGGCACAACCACGCAAAAATATATAAATAAATAAACATGTCCGGGGGGAATCGAACCCAGTACATCAGTTCATTATCAGAGGCGCAACCTCTACACCAAATCTGAAGACTGAGCATCGCGTCTAATCAGCCGGTTTTGGTTTCGTCTGGACGGAACTGTACAAATTTCACGCTGCCTCCGTTTGGGCGGAACGCTATGCTCTCAGTTGTATTCCGTCTGGACGGAAGGATAACCCGCAGTGCTCCGTTCCATCTGGACGGAACTTTAGCACTTGTATATCCTTCTGTCTGGACAGAACGCTAGCCAGAGCCTTCTTGAAAACTGGTCCACCGGTATAATTTTATCGCATGATGGCTTTCAAAACATGCCATTAAGAACACGCCAGAATATTAGTATTTAAGAAAGCAGTGCTGTGGCCTGTTTTTCAAAGAAATCCAACTGAAATCGGACTTTTACTCACCAGAGACGTACCTACGCCCTCTCGACGTGCCTCTAAATGTCTTACAGATGGCAAATTTGGCTTTTTGCCTCCAACACAGCAACCGCACTGGCAGGCATATAATACTTTGTTCTGATCCGCTACACACCTTTACTACTGAGCCAAAGCTACGGGTGTTGCCACAGAAAGCCGTCACATTTGACCCGGTGAGTCCAGACTATGATCAGCAGCAGAAGAAAAAGAAGCGCAACATCATGATTCAATTTATATCCACTGCAGCACAAAAGCAGTCCCTACTGGTTCCAACCGCACTATCCTACGCTGTCGGTACTAACTCTGTTCTCCGAGTTTTCTTATTCCTGCATGGAGATATCTGTCTTACCCTACGACCAGTTCCTCCTAGAAATGAAGTTGGTAATGGCCATCAAAAGAGAAGTTGTTTTTCAACACCGCAAACGTGCTAGGAGAACCTGCAATCGAAACCCGAAGGCGGCGGAAACGGCACTCTTCATATAATGAAAAACCATAAGTGACCTTCAGAAGTTGGTTTTAAAGTTGCGAGCAGATGAGCCACTTGCTTGTGGGGCACATTGATGGCGTACGATGTCCGCTTAGCACCGGCCGCCTTGGCGAGCATCTTCCTCGTTACAGGGTGGCTGTCCTCGGCGAAGGTGTCCCTCTCGCCCCGCACGTAAAACGGCACAAAGACGTAGTCACAGACGCCGTCGACGTCGATCTTGTCGAAGTCCTCCTTGAAGTTCCCGAACGTGCAGAACAGCGGGTGCTTTCCCATTGGCCGAAAGATCGACGCCTCTGCGGCATAAAAACACGTGGTGTAGTGTCTACCTTCTAATGGTCACCCGCGGATTGAGTTACTCGGAAACAAAAATTTCGCACCTTGCGCACAAATCTCTGATACAGAGAGCAAGATGCGGAAAGCTATTTGTCGCAAATTTTTGCCATCCGACATTCATTCGCCGACAGACAATTGCCTCTTGTAGCTCTTAGCAGTTGCTGTGCGTCTTGCACGCATGTAGTGAATTGTTTTAAATGACTCGAACGCAAGATATAACCTCTTAATGTGTCTGAGGTTGAGTGTGATCGCAGGTCCGTTGTGTACAATAAAGTCTTAAGCAAAAACGCACGTATACCGCCCTGCCCAAGCGCGTCAGGGCGTCAATGGTGAGGCTAAGCTGATGATCGGGAAAACTTAGTTGAGGTTGCCTGACAACTTGGTTTCCCAACCTTTATTGATGGCCATGAGTTATATGGTCAAGTTGTACGTTACCCAGCACTTACCTTAAAGGTTCAGTGTGAGTTTGAGTGCTGCTGAAGGGATGGAACGCATCGATTTGCTCAATCACGGATACTCAATGCCCGCTATGAGGAATCATATGCTTTTATTGCTTTGAACATGGTGAATCTGTATGGTGGGAACAGCCGTAACTCAATTCCGGAAGCCTGCGAGCCCGCGCTGCTGTTTCGAATGAGAATTACCAATGAGAATGCCCATACAAAATGTCGGCGCCAACTAGTGAAACACGCTTTTGAGAGCTGCATGAGAGTAAACAAATTTTTGAGGCAGAGAGGTGAAGGGAAATTTGCACCTTGACAAAACCACCTTGCCGACAGGCCGTGACATTTCATGCCAAAGAGAAAGTGCAATGAAATGAGAGTTGCTACTGGTTTTCGTAGCAGTCACAGCGACCTCCGTTTATTTTATTTTATGTTTTTGCTGTAAGTCTGCCGCTGATTGCACGCCCATTCCAAGGTGCGCGGCGGCTGTACTCCTCCAAGTGAACTTTTCTATTCTAAAGTAGATGGCTATAGCGGAACCCGCCTGTCCATTCATGCGCAGCCATCTTCAACGGAGCCAATGAAAGAGAAGACTAGGTGGCAAGCTCAGCATAAACATTGCATTCAGCCCCCCCCCCCCCTCCTCCGCCTCCGCCCCCCCCCCCCCCCCGAAGTTGGTGCCCGGCCATTATGCCATTCAGAGTCAGAGTCAGAACTATTGAAGGCATGTACTTCGCTCATTGGCTCCTTGTGCTTTGCGCGGTTCAAATGAACCATTGGTCCCCACACCCCCTTCAACGAGAGGCACTGCACAAGAGCGCCTGCAAAAGAATGGCGGGGCTGTATTATATATACATAAACGTGAAATATGCCACTATATATTTAAGGTATGTATCCCACATACTCCTGCATAGACCGAATTCGTACGGACCATGACGTCGTGTTCATGGCGGTCTTACAGAGATGAAGCCAGTGTCAAACTTTTTTATGGTAATAGCGTACTATATTACAATGTGTTACGTACACACGTCCGTCTATTCTATTCCGGTGGTGCGTCTGCAAGAAAAAAAATTTGTATTCCCGTAATTTCATGTATACGAAACGTTTCAGGAGGGAGGTACGACGCTGTCTGGTTTTCTTTTGTTTAAAGTCTACTAACTAGCACAAGCTTGCACTTGCTATAGTAGGAAAGGTTGTGCACCGATACATGCTTGGTGTTCATGTGCACTGTTGTTGCAAAAGAGTTCATTTGTTGGTTTCTGGTTTTTCAAGCCAATGGTTGCCCCACAGTTGTAATCGACTTCAAAAAAGCGACGCTAAAAAAAACGGTGCGAAAACTCCCACCAGGGTACCGCGAAGAGATGCTTCACATATTAAAAAACATACTTGGCACAATATACGAGCGTAATGGGTGTAGCGACTGCATACCTGTCGTTGTAGTCCTCATAGCCGGAGGTATATCGGGAACAAGGGAAGGACGAAGGGTTTTGTCCCGGATCTTAGCCCGTACACTCTGCTTGGTCCTTGGGGTAATTATCGACACTTCTTTGGTGGCTGGCGTCTCAGCTATGCCGGCGTTTGTATCGAAATCTAAGGAAGGGCGTACTAATTCAGATATAAGGACACTCGGCTGACGTGAAAATTTACGAGCGCAAAAAGCGTAGCGAGTGATTACCTGTCGTTGTAGTCTTGATTGTCGGGGTTGTATTCCGAACAAGGGTAGGACCAGGAGTTGTGCCACGGGTTTCAGGCGGCACGTTCTGCGTCGTCCACAAGATGATCTCCCCTTCGGCGCCTGAACTTTCAGCTATGCCGGCCGCCACATCGGGATGTTCAAGGGCAGGGTTTACTGGCAGTAGGGCGCTCATCAGGGGTTTTTTGGTCGAAACGCGCACAACAACTTTTCCGCATGTCGGACATTTCGTAGGCGCTTTAAGAGGCACCGGTGGATCTGCAAATTTTTGGTGCCGTCATTAACGTGTAGCTTTGCTGCAGTGCACTATCATCATCATTGTCCTGTTTATGTCTACTGCAGAGAGAAGACCCCCCCTTGGGCTTCCTACCTATCCTTTCCTCCGTTGTCAGAATCTATTCGTTTCTCCCTAATTTTTTAGGCTAAACCCCAATTGAGTTGTCTTGAGTCGACATGTACTTCCTTCTTTCAAAAAAACATTGTGTTACTTGGATGGTTCTTTTTGGCCATTTATTACAATGCAGTGAAAGTCTCAAGTAAGGTATAGTGTAGGGGCCAGTTTGTCGTCCCTCTGACTCTCTTGATCCAGAAGAGCACAATAACAAAATAGGAATGTTCTATGGGTTACGGAAAAAAATTTGGTGCACCCGAAACCCGCCTTTCGCATGGAATGACATACGTCGTGCAACCTATATTTCGCGTGGAATGAAACGTGTGCAACCTATATCACGCTGTGGTGTTTAAATGATGGGGTGGCGCTGGTATCGCCTGTAACTAGAATAAAAAGAACACGGTAACTGCAAAAATGTTTTTTTTTTTTCAGGTGACGTCACTAAATGGATCTCCTCTTTACAAACACGAATTCGGTCTATAAATTATTGACGGAAAGACAACCGCAGAAAAGTGCGACACCATGCGCCAGGTCTTTTAGGAACGTATCATTCGGGAAATGTCGATCTATTGAGCTCCTGCATCATTGAGCATGCGATTGGAAGCAGTCCGATGAGAGCGATAAGGGAAATCTTGGCGGCTGCTGAAATGACACGTTTGGGTTTGTGTGCGCCACCGTGCCCTTCTATGATTCGTATAAACCGATTAGTACCGACAATTGATACGTGCTGCCGACGCGTTATGGAATTAACTTTACCTGTCGCCTCGACGTAGTTGAACCCGTGCCATTAAGTTTCTGTCATTGTTTTTCCGGTGTATATTTTTCTCCATCTCCAGTACAGCGTGTAGCTACCATAGTTATCGGGACGATCAGGTGGGTGAGGACATTCTCGACAAGACGCATAAAAAATTCGCTTACGTAAAGCTTTGCGCTGAGGATTTTACAGGGCGGCGCTCTCCGCCCGAATCACCGGCCTGACAGCTGCTCCACGCGCAGTCTATCGCCGCTCGCACACACGTAGGAGCCGGGAGAGGCGTTTTTCGGAAGCACAAACGTGAATGCTAACGGTTTGTAGTTATCTCCGTGTTGGGAAGGCCTCATAATCTACAGGTGGCAACAACTAATTTTTAATGGCTATCTCTGCCGTCCACTTCTGTAATGTCGTACTATTAGATGTTCATCAACGCGGGACACAGGCTTTAGCCTCCAACCCAGTCCTCTAGCTAGACACAATGCGACTTCGAAGGTAAGCCCAAAATGTGACTGTGTGTCACTACAGGTGAATTCGAATAACATCGTGGTAACCTACAATGTCACTGTTTTTGAACGATCCTTATTTCAATGCCCCACGCAGACATGGCCCGACTGAGGCTGGGCTCAACTCACTCGACAGGAAGGTGAACACGAAATAAGATAGCGCGATCAGGATGGCGGTGAGGAAGCAGAAGAGTCCCGCCACAAAGCATCGGACTTGCCTGCGACAGAATGCAAACAGGGTTTAACAATACTGGCTTCCGATGCGCGACAAAATAAACGATTTCGCAGAGTAATCCTGATGCCCAGAAATTCCCCAATCGTTCTATTTCCATGCTGCTTGAGTAAGATTTTGGTGAGTACCCCGCATGCTACCAGCTCCACATCGGCAGTTTGAGATTCCTTGTAAACCCTGATATGAATAAGCGCGAGTAGTTCTGTCAACAAACTGAGCTCAGCTGGCCTACTCGCCGGTTTCTCCCTCCCGCCGTCATCGAAGACTCAGATCGCAGCGCGAACGAGGAATGCCACGTCTACGACAGTCTTATTTTGCACGCGGCAGACACTTTTACGGGGATACGCACAGCTAGAAACAAATGCAGCCATTTTAAGCGAAAAATGAAGCGGCCTCTTGCCCTCATATGCTTACGAAGAAGCAATTGCTTTGATGAGCAGGTCTTCTTTTTGCAAACAGATGTTGCCAGGCTTCGACATCAATTATTATTGCAATATTTCGGTTATGGCCCCGATTACCTTCGTGTAAACTGGTTCACGCCACGCAGGCGGTCACATTCTAAGGGTATTCGAATAATTAACCGCGAAAATATTTTGTTCGAAGGCTTAACTAGTCTGGAATTTGCAATTGCCATCAACAACGGTAGGAGATAATTGAGTTTCATGTCCTGGAAAGTCGCGTTTGGCATCAGCAAACGTACCTTCGATACACACGAGTGTTTGCTAATGCAAAACTAATTAGTATAACTGCACATTATCACTTAATTCGGACAGATAATCTTGTCGACCCGTTAATACAGGGTCCAATCAACAAGAGTATTCACCACATTCGCTATTTGCAAAAAGTACTTCGCTGGGATATAGTACACTCTGAATGGCTTTTCCCCGTAAACAGCCCGTGGACACCAAAGCTTGAGAGTATTTTCTTCTTCACGCGGCAACATCATAGGATGTCATTTTGTTTTTGTTTTCTTCCAACAAAAAATTATTCGCAAAACACAAGCTGTTACAAATCAGCGTGGGAAAGTTATGCTTCGTGAATGATTGAGTACGCTGGCATAATGCGGGATTCGGCAACAGTTGTTGGTAAGGGCTAAGTTGCCTAGGTTTCCGTCGAAATTTTCCTGAAGCAAGGTGGTGGAGGAGAGGGGTAAGCCGTGCCGGAGGTATCTATGAAGAAATGAAACAATGAAACAAGTTGCTTTTGAAGCATGGTGCGAATTATGAAGCCACAAAACATTCGGTATACTTTATGACATTCATACGCAAAATAAGCGTGCCTTTAGTGCCTATACTATCTCCCCATTGAAACAGAACCTTTGATATGCGTAGTGAAAAAATCTGCACTTCTCGCAACATCTCCCCATTTCTCTGCGGACACCTATGATAAGTTGATAGCGTACAAAACTCGGTATGCGGTAATTTATAACAGTAACTCTTGCAGAAACGTCAGTGGAAGAGGCGTCAACCGATATTTGGGAAGGTATCAATGGATTTTGCAGAAGGTCTACAGCTGTCGGTAGAAAAAACGAAAAATTGCAATTCCTCAACCCCACGAAAAAAGCTGAGGCTGGGAAGTGTATACATCCGAAAACCACTTTTTTGTCCATGGAGGTGAGAAATTTAGTGAGAAAGCGTGCACACATTGGAGGGCGTGCATGGTTACGATCCCATTCACCATCTACAGGACTTGAGTACATTAGTCAATAAGCCATGAGAACGCGGTAAATTTACCGAGCGAATTTTATAACTCCAGGAACCAGCTAATTTAAGGCAGAACACGATGCGGACATTGTTACACTTTTAAGGAAACGGGGGAATTCGGACAGGTAGATAAAGGACCATTGTTTCTCTGCTGTGCAGGTTCCCAAAAAAGTAAATGGAGCACGGCGTCGTGAATATAGAATAATTATATTAGGTGCGACGCATCTCTTTCACTCGCCTGTGTCCCTCCGGCGTCGTCCGGCGTAGTCCGCATCCCTCCCCCATTCTCCTCGCCGCGCCAGCTGCGCGCTAGCGCCGCTCTCACCGCAGCGCTATCTGCGTGTTAGCGCTCGCCGGCGCTCGCTCCGTCTTTGTGCCAGATGTGCGTGGGTGTGGGTTAGCGCGCAGTTTGCGCTCGGTTAACACATGCGCATGCACTGCTATGAGCTGCTCTCTTCTCATTCCGCTGCACATAACCGCGGTACCTGCGCCGCTCCGCCTCAGTCGTTCCGCCGCCGCTCCGCCCGATGACATCCTCCGATGACCACCGATGATTTGAATGAGGACTAACAGGCCTGCTATCGCGATGGTCGGCGCAACCGTAGCAAGCACCGGCCACCCCGATAAAAATTTAACACATCTTCCGCGAGGGGAACCATGTGGTAGATGCGACGCATCGGGGGTTAACATGCTGCGTAAAGATGGACACACAACAACAATGGACACGCTAACATGACGGAAACGCAACGGAAATCCCCGATGCTTTCGCATTTACCCCATGGTTCCCCTCGCGGGAAGATGGTGTAAATTTTTTTATGCGGCTGCCAGGATAAATAGAGTTTGGATGCAGATTTTATTCTTCGATGACTTCATTCAGAAGTCACTTAGAGGTTGCTGGCCAGTCACACGGCAGAGAAATCCCCTCAAAATCTGCAGTCCGTTCTCCGTTACTTTTTGGGCACCTGTACATACAGGCACAAGTGCGATCCGGCCGCGGCGGATGTTTTTGCGGTGAAGTTTAAAAACAAAAACTTCCCTGTGTCGAGCTCTTACCGCACATTAAAAATGCACAGGTAGACAAAATTCATCCGAAGCCGTCCACTACGGCGCGCCCCAGAGCCAGCTTGTATCTTCGGGGCAAAAAACGCCCATAATTATAATATCGTTAACAGCAGGAGAACCTAAGTCCCACCTGCATTTCACAAATTCCACCTTCCGCATTTGAACAGCAGAGCTGTTGTAGCCTTGCCGGAATGTGTGGCGCGTAACGCGATAAAAATGCGACGGGAATGCCGGGCCCCCGTGAGCGCGTGCCTGGCGGCGACCTCGGGGCGTCCCGGGAACGCGAAGTGGCTTTAGCTAAAAAAAGAAAAAGAAAAAGAAAGAAGGAAAGAAAAAAAAAACCGGCGAAAAACCTGAGGAGCAAGAAAAAAGCCGAGCAATTGTGAGCGCGCAACATGTAAATCAACACTTTAAGACTTTTAAAAATGCGTGGTGATGGGTCCTTCAGTGCTCCCGTAGAAAGAAATCCCACAGCTTCACTACGGTACAAGCCTTGCGTGACTTAGTGCGGGCTTCCCCATTTTTTCAGTTCTGACTAAAATAACAAAGTTTTTTTTTTTTTCAGTTATAAACATCATATTAAGGACAGATGAATTAACACTCTTTCTCATGGACTATTTAGAAGATCATAGAGATTTATATGAAATGCAACTTAATTTCTAACAAACAGGGAAATTATGGCGGGACTAAGGATAATCCCTTAGGGACAAGGTAGAGCGTCAGGATCCCAGACGTGAAGTCTAGCTCAGCATCAGCATTTCTATTGAATTGAGTTGGGTTCAGTAAAGGGCACTTCACAGAAAACACTAACAGTCCCTTTCGTATTTGGGGCTGCTTATACTGCGGCTACATAATACATGCGATGACACATTTTACCCGAAAGAACCAAATCCCTACATGTGGTTTCTTGTGGAGACTATCACTGCGTGAGGTGCGGGGGTTTAAGGGCAAGATGTTTACTCTCACGGTCTTATGATGCGGTCCCTCGCCAGACCACACGTGTTTTAGGGGCCATAATGTCGCTTATATGATTGCCAAAGATGTGCAGAAATTCGACGCTTGCCGTCTAATGCGCAGCATTCTTACGAGGCTTGTATTCGCGGTTATTTTTATAGCCAGTTTTGGCTATCAGTAGCCAAATATCTTCGGTGTTTATTGTTTTATGTTCTGCCTCTTTTTGCCAAACAATGTAGGTTTACGCAGTTATTTTTGATTAGTGCCTCAACTCCTCCAGTTATGTCATTCGGTTGGGGGTTTCTCTCTTTTGTATATGGAATGAAGCAAAATATTTAGTACTTACCCATCAACTTGAACTTGAAATACAATACCATTGTTTTAATATTGAATTGCACTAACAAAGACAAAAACAATAAACTCATGTCTTTCCGCAACAGGACATAATTGTGCACAACTTGACGCCCCAAACATTGTTTGCGTGAGTTGTACTCGCCTCTAGCATTTCTTTTCACGGAGACATACAAACGGACGCTTATTGATCCGTCGTCAACTTGACTGTCAACCGACACTTGCTCCCCTGTCATCTAAATATCCACATCTTGGTTTTCATATGTTATCAAGATAAGTTCAGGCCCAAACGTTTAGATCACAGAAATATTCAAACAAAATAAACGCCTTTTTTATATGCAGGGCCGAGTCCTCCACCACAACGAAGGCATGACAGAGCATGAACCTTTGGAGATCGTGAAATCTACCCCGTTTTCCAAAGTTCTTTACGCCTATCTTCTAATAAACTCAAGCCTGCGAGGCCGTTTGAGATACTTTTTTCCCCCCTTGCATTATACTTTAATCAAAAGGGGAACTTTTGCGTGTGTATAAATTTCAAACGTGAAATTCCCCTGTTTGCCCATCGAAAGCGCTACAAAACTTTGGGTAAAAAAACCCGTGCGTGCGCTTACCTGCCCTTGGAATGTCTGGGCTGAACTGCCGGGCATTTGCAAGCGTCGTAGATGTCCTGTCTGTAAATGACAAACAGCAGCGTTGTCTCGAAACAAGGAAAGATCTACTCCACTAAAATGCAATGCAACAAAAAAAAAAAAAGGGGGGGTGCGGCGTAGTCAGCTAATCTTGGGTATTCAAAGCAAAAGTTTGGCTTATACCCTAGTTACACGGCGGAAGTAACCGCAGTTGCGTTTAACCGTGGTTACTAAGCTTTAATCGCGGTTATCGCAAACTGCGGTTTTGGCTGTTACACGCAAAATTTCAAATGTGCCCACCGCGGTCACTTAGTTGTGAGCGTAACACAAACAAATTTAACGAACTTTTAACCTCACGATAAAAAACGAAAGATGAGCAGTGTAGGCAAAAGGAAATATTGTTAAGGCAGTTGCTTCAGACCCAAACGCGACGCACTCGCGCGCGGCGAGGGAGGGGCTTCCCCAACAGCTCGCAACCGGCTTGGTTTTCTCGGGTCGGCTCGGTGTTTGGAACTTTAGGCTTAGCATCGCGGTGAATATTTGACCGCCGCTATCTCTATACAACTGCGAATTACAAAACATAGCACAATTTTTCACCATACTAACATCCGCTTTTTCGCATGGGGAAGTTCTTTTCCGTGATCAGATTTATTTCGAAGAGCGCCGAAAAGCTGTTTCTACCATGTATGGGCCGGTTCGAGCCGCTTTCAGTGCCGTGCGGGCAGGCGCGCCGGCGTGTTTGAAGGAACAGCCGACGTGCGCGCGGATCGCTTCTGAGTGCTGAAAACGCTTCATGATTGCCTACTTTACTAATTTTTTTGGCGGACGACTCGCGGAATTTGCAAATTTACGCTTTTGTAGTAGTTTATCGGGTGGACCGGGAAACGAGCCGCAGCTCACGGGCAGTCGCGGTGACTGCGAGAGCGACGCAAAGAACTGAAGCGCCCCTTGCGGGCAGCTCTGGGGCGCCCGCTATTTGAAACATAGAGTTAATACTACTGATTTGAAGGCTTCGTCTCCTCCGAACGTCAGATGATTTTTTTGGCCTCCGCTGATACGCTGCCACTTGCGTCCGGTCTGACTTGTGCGATTTTGAACAATGAGGCTGCTGCAAATACGGTTAGCGTGACCGAACTGAGGTGGTCAAGCTCAGTTTGCGTTAACCATGGTTAGCGGGGTAACCGCAGTTTCGTCTGTCGTGTAACGCAGCGAAGTGCGGTTTTGTATAACCGCGCTTGGCTGAACCGTGGTTAACTGTGCCCGTCTAACTAGCATCTGGCTGAGTCTTGGTTTCGCTTGGTTACCTTTTAATGAAACTACCGTTCGGGTTTGGGCTAGTTGGTTAATTATTAAACTGTTAAACAGCGCTTCAACGAAGACAGTAAGAGAAAACACAGACACGACCGCTGACTATCAACTGAGCAATATTTATTACCTGCGGAAATATAAAGGGAAAAATGCGATGACGTCACGAGTGTGCGTGAAAAAAAGAAATACAAACGAATGTACAAACTGTAAGCGCATATGCTATGTCATGCTCACTCAAATCACATGTTCAAGTACCCAAGTTCTGAGCAGAAAAGGGTTATAGAAGGCTACCGAAGGGGTACTCACGCAATCTTCGCCACGCTGGGCTATCTCCCACGCCTCGTAGATTTCACGCGCAAATCACTTCAGCAGCTTAGTGTCTTCCTAGCGCGGGAAGCACTTACAGGCCTTGCAGTGCTTTGCCAGTTTGCTTCCTCTGCCGGTTTGGAGGCAGTACGCATGCTCCTTTATGCGCTCGTTCAGGCAACGCCCGGTTTGCCCCACAGAAGGCGTATTTTTCCCTTTATATTTGCGCAAGCAATCAATATTGCTCACTTAATAGTCAGCGCTCGTGTCTGTGTCGTCTCCTACTGTTTTCGTTTAAGCGCTGTTTCACTGTTTAACCTCTGATGTAGCTGTAGTGGCGTCCTCGGTCGGAAGCCGTTCGATCCCGTGCAACGCTCACAGAAGGAGGCCCGGCCTCGTTTTCAGTCTCGGCGAACATGGAGTTCCTCTTTCACGGCGAACGCGGCGCAATACGAGTCGCGTAGTCCGAGACCACCAAGCGGCGCATGCGTGGGAGGCTGCGCGATTGGTCGGCTGCTGATCAGCTGAGCGGCCGCTCCCGTCGTGGCCGCCGTCGCTATTGCGCAGAACGAATGAAAATAGGGCTTTGTGCGCCGCGCCGACAGCGGGTCCGGCGAATCACGCGATGGGCTTCAAGGGGTGTGTCGCAGGGAGTGTGTCTGCGGTCAAAAGGAGAACTTGCGCATCCGCGGCGAAACCGCTGGACGAAGGTAGTAAAGCTTTGCTTTAAGATTCAGTGCCCTATAGTGTGGAGAGGGGTGACAAGGGAAGCTGGTCGCAGTCGACGAAACGGAGCAAATCTGCTCGTAATTTGCTATTGAGCATACGTCCTAGTTAATCAATTGAATAAAACTTGGATGGCCCAGAGTTTTCTTTTACCGTGCAAACATGAGGCTGTCCTGTTTTCGTCCGTAGACCATGCATTGGGAGCAGACCAATATTCCGCAATATTTAGAACTCCACAGCCAACTATGTAATTATGAAAGGAAAATGAAACATGCTATCCGAACTCGAAGCCGTCAAACGCAAACTCACGCGCAATACAACACCTGGCAAAGAGGATATACCAAATAAACTCCTCAGAAACCTAGACCACGCTAGCCTTGATCACCTTCTGGACTATCTCAATGAAGAATTGGCACAAGGCACTATCCCGCCCGTATAATAACATGCAGACATCACCCGTATCCTAAGCCCAAGGAAAACCTCGAGTTGGACAATCTCCGTCCCATCTCCCTGACCTCCTGCCTGGGAAAACTCTTTGAACACCTCGTTCACAACCACATCTCTGGATACCTAGAAGATAATAACAACTTCCCCGACACCATGCTTTGGCTTCCGTCCCCACCCCACAACGCAAGACATACTCTTATACCTAAAAGAAGACCTCCTCGACCACTTTACTTCTCACAATCGCAATACAATCCTGGCACTTGATATTAAAGGCGCATTTGACAATGTATCCCATGAAGTCCATACTCGCCGGACTAAATTCGACAAACTGCGGACAACATACATACAACTATGTTAAAGCATTCTTGACAAATCGTACAGCCACAGTGGGGTTAAGCCACCTACGCACTGCCCCTTTTCCTACACGACCAAAGGCACTTCCCAAGGATAGGTATTTCCCCTCTTCTGTTTTAACCTGGCAATGAAAGACCTACCTCCGCTGCTGCAAGCCCTTCCGCACCTCAACATGCCCATCTGTGCAGATGATCTGACACTATGAACCTCCACTGGCTCTATTGGAGAATAACAATACACCTTAACTGCAAGCTGTACCACATAGCTTCAAGACTACATGCAACGACGAGGTCTGACATGTGCACCCGAAAAGTCATCGATTCTGACTCTCGCAAAACGGACCTTCTCATCGCTTCAAGGACAAAATTCCTCTTCCGATAGTTACCTTGAACAGACAAGCAATCTCGCATGCTTCTCAACTTCGCATATTAGGCCCTCAATATCCCACAAGATTGTTCCCGGTCACAAACAGTCCTACCATTACAGCGCACAGTAACCCAGCTAACACACCTCCTACATCGAGTAGCACGAAGACGACACGGCCTCAAAGAACATGACACCACGAGACTCATCCAAGCACTGCTAACAAGTCGCATCACGTACGGCACACCAATACCTACTGCTCAAAACTGCAGAAATCAAGAAGCTCGACATTCTAATTCGCCACAACCTACAAAGACAGCACTCAGCCTTCCTTCTACTACAGCAACCAAGAAATTACTCCGACTGGGCCTCCACAATACATGGCAACAACTTATCGAAGCCTATAAAGCCACGCAACTACGTCGGCTCACCCTTACACCCACTGGCTGGAAACTACTCACCACACTCGGCTACTCAGCTCAAAGCCCGCATGAACAAAAGGAACGAATTCCTCTCCAATCCGCCAGAATTGCGCATCGCCCCCATACCACGCAATACTGCATCCAGAGTATAACACCCGCTCGGCCGTCAAGTCAGAGTCACCACCATTCCGACTGCATATTCCCAACAACCTACCACTCGGTACGTAGATGCTACGGCATACAATCCCAAGCTTTTGTTGCCAGCGTCACCAATCACCAGGCACCAGAACTCACGGCCTACAATTCGCACCTCAAAGCCACCCACAGCGGAAGAAGTCGCTATTTCTCTCGCGTTAGAAACCACAGAAGAGTATATCACTGATCCCAACCAGATTCCCATCAGCCTGCCGCAACTACCTCACCGGCCGTATCTCTCATCAAGTTCTCTGCGAATTTAACGTCCGAATCTCCATCTGCCCCCTCGCACATATCGTATGGACTCCAGGTCACATGGTATTAAAAGGCAATGAAGCGGCTCATGCCGCGGCCCGCGAACATGTACTTCCGGGCCCTTGCCGACTGCCCTAATAAGTCCCTCCCCTTCGCCCTGCCCCCAACCCTGTCCGCGCCTCTCCTCAGATACGCCGCTATCCTCGCCCACTATAGGCTACAACGACAGCAGATACCCACCTCCTCACCATACTCTCCAGGACCGACGCAGTTACACTACGCAAGCTGCAGACAAACACCTTCCCCCACAATACACTGTACCACGCCATGTTCCCTACCCAAACCCAGTCAGTGTCACTTTGGTCCAAACATGGGAACTCTCTACCCACATTACCATAGAATGCCCCAACACCCCTACCCAACCACCACTCCCCAACATCACCACACAGCAGTGGGTGGAGCTGCTGGCCAGCTCCGACCCCTCTACCAAGCGCATGCTGATAGAGAGGGTAACGCGAGCGAGTCACCTCCAACGGCCTCCTGGACTGATGACGCCTCTCACCGGACCGGCGCCCTAACATCGCGCTTGCTGTCTTGAATAAAGTTTATTCAATGAATCAATCGGCTTAGTGTTAAGTCGTCTTAGCGGCTAGCCGCTTTATAATTCGTTTCGGCACGGTTACAATAAACACTATATACAGCCGTGTTCTGCAACCGTACTCCATCCGTGAAATTTTCTGTTCTACGTCGATTTAGAAGCGCACGCTATATTAGGAAACCAACATATACACAGATTCGCTGTAAAAACGTGGATCCGGTTTTTAAGCGCAATCAGCTCCCTTCCTCGTACGATTTCGGGCGTAAGCGAGCTTGTTTTACTGCTCAAAATTAGTGCGATTCTAACGCAATGATTACATTTTGAAACAAAGACACGAAGATAATGTGCGTCATTTAGTTGTTTTGAGCGTGTTTTAAAAACTTTGGCGAACTGCTTAAAAATTAGGTTGCCTCCGTGAAACGTTTGCAATTTGCAACGCATACCCAGCTTTCTCACTCAAAATTCCGACCTGTTATGAACCTAGCAAAACAACTTTAGGAAAGTGATATTTGAGCACAAAGACAGAGCTCAAGGTGAAGATGACACAACTAAACAAGTTTCCAGTGATTCTGAATATTTTGTGTAATTCCGATGTCAAATCTTACTCCCCATGCATTCTATGGGATAGTTTCCATGGCTCAGGAGCCTAGTCGCGCAAGTTCGAGACTTGAAACTGAGCACAAAGGCAAGTTTTCACCGCCAATATTAGCCTGCGCAAAATAATTTTACATTTCGCTAAATAACTACAAAGTAATCACTGTTGAAAGGACTGCCATGAGCGGGAAAGCTGCACATGAAATAAGTGAATTCCCAAGAGTTCCAGTTTTGTTTGCGATGAGTGTACCTATCCTGCATTTCAGCGTTTTGGCTTACCTGGGCGACCAGCATTTATCGGAATACCCTCACTAGTACCAACCTTGAATTCCCGCTAAAATGTAATCTACAGACATTTGCTCCCTAATTCATGGCACTTGTTCCGAGCGCTTAATGCCACACGTGCCGGATGTAGTATGTATACTTTTCCAAGCAGCCAGAAGAAGATAGTCTCAGATATTCGTCCTGGCATCACAATAGACAGACGAGGTTGTCTCCTGGCTTTAGAAACAAGGTTGTACAGATAGTGTTGTCCGGAATTTAGCTGGCTCGATGTCCGTTTTGCGTCATGCCCTATATGTGGGGAGCCCACATCACTAAGTCATCCCATATGACAATGCACCCAAGACCCCTTCCCTCCATCACCAGCAGCGAGCACTGGACAGCAGGCGTTGGGTAGCTCTGACCGGACCATACAAGAAGCCCTGGTCAACAGAGCCATTGAAGTCGCCACCAGCCTCCGGCCGGTTGCCATTGCGCTTCTCTGACCACTTGCTGGAAGGAAGTTTTCCTCTCTTTCTCCCTCGAGGTTGTACGGCATGCGCGGTAGTAGACAGATGACATTCCCGCCAGCCCACTTGGACTTCAGGTCACATTGTGCGTGTGTGCGCTGAGGGTCAAATGAATGCGTGAAGATGGGGCAACGGGACCGAATCTGTGGTAGAATATATGCTGCGCTGCTGAGCACGAGGACGCGGGTTCAATTCCCGGCCGCGGCGGCCGCTTTTCTGATGGAGGCGAAAAGCAAAAACGCCCGTGTGTTCGAGATTTCGGCGCACGTTAAAGATCCTCAGGTGGTCAAAATTAATGCGGAGCCCTCCACTACGGTGCGCCTCATCGCCTGCGTTGTGTCGGCACGCTAAACCCCCCAATCAAATCAAAATAAGGATATATGCAGCCCGCAACGTGTAGAAACCATTGTGTGGTTCGTTCGCCTCCGCACTTGGCTAACGGAAGGCGCAGGCACCGCGTGTTTTCAATCCAGCATAAGAAAATGATAAGGAATGAGACATCAAACACTTGGAAAGTCAAGGGCAGCAGGTCTGAAGAGCACATTTCCTGTTAGGGCAATTCCTGGTGGGGTACCGTCGACTCAATTTCGCTCACCTTCGAATAGCGTCCCGATGTTTGTGACGTGTATGATGGGCGTGTCGAGGCTGGAAACACAACGGAATGCATTTGAGAATATGGCACTCAAGCTAATGCCATTCGTAATCATCATCACTCGCCGTCGTCGTACCCAACGAAGGTGAGGGCGCTCATAGAAACCATCGTGGAAACAGGGCGTTGTGGATGGGATGCTCACGCCGGGGGGTTGGGAAAGTGTTGTAAGCTAATGGATAAAGGCCATCTTCGGAGGCTTGAAAAAAATTATCCCGTCCATGGTGGGAACTTGTGTGGACAGCGAAACGACACAAAGCGAGATGGATCGGGGCGCAGTCGTAATGAGCGCCATAAACAAAAACGAATCTCCGCAATGTTTAGAAATTTTTTGCAACAGGAGACTTCTCAGTTATTGAGCTTATTGAAACTACAGAGAGTATGTTGTGTTACCGGGATAAGCGCCCCACATCCAGCCACGCGACCAAGGTAGTTGCACCGCTTCTATGAAGATGTGGAATCGGCTTGGCTAAGTAGTAAAAACACAGTATACCGTAGTTATGGGGGACTTCAATGCTAAAGCAGGCAAGAATCGGGCTGGAGACAAGGAAGTTGGGAACTTGGTCTGGGCTGTAGAAATACCAGGGGGACCTACTAGTCGAGTTCGCAGATTGAAATAACCTACGCATCATGAATACCTTCTTCTTCAAACGGGAGAGCCGGAAGTGGACGTGGAGGAGCCCGAATGTGGGGAGCATAAAAATGAAATAGACTTTATATTATGCGATAACCCTGGCGTCGTGCAGGATGTGGAAGTGTTCGGAAGGGTAAGGTGTAGTGACCACCGCATGGTAAGATCTCGAATTAGGCTAGATTTGAGGAGGGACCGTAAAAAGCTAGTACGAAAGAAGCCGATTAATGAGCTAACGGTAGTAAGCCGTAAAGTAGAAGAATTCAGGATCGCGCTGCAGAACCGATATTCAGCTCTTACTGAGGAAGCAGAGTTTACGACACAGGAAGCCAGCGACAACTTTACACGCATTCTCACGGACTGTGATGTAGAAGTCGGGGGCGCGATGGCTAGACAGGATACTCGTAAACTTTTCCAGGAGACAAAAGATCTAATTAGGAAACGGTAAACCATGAGAATCTCCACCCCAGCTGACAGAATAGAACTAGCGGAGTTTTCGAAGTTAATCAATAAGCGTAAGGCAGCTGACATACGGAAGTATAATATGGAGAGGATCGAATACGCTGTAAAGAACGGAGGTAGCCTGAAAGCAGTAAAGAGGCGTCTTGGCGTGGGGCAAAATCCGATGTATTCACTTAAAGACAAGCAAGGCAATGTCATCACAAATAGGGATAAAATAGTCACAGTAGCCGAGGAGTTCTTTAGAGATCTGTACAGTAGCCGGGAGATCCAGGATAATGCCGAACGAGAAAGTAGTTCAGAGGAGATAGACATCCCACCAGTAACGACAGAAGAAGTAAGGAAGGCTTTGAAAGAAATGAAAGGGGGCAAAGCACCTGGTGAGGATCAGATAACAGCAGACCTCTTGAAGGATGGAAAAACTGGCAAACCTGTATACGCAATGCCTAATGACCGCAAGTGCACCAGAATCTTGGAAGAACGCGAACATCATCCTCATCCATACGAAAAATGACGTGAAGGACTCGAAAAATTACAGGCCGATCAGCTTACTGTCAGTCGTCTACAAGGTAACCTACCAAGGTAATCGCTAAAAGAATTTCTGCAACCTTAGACTTCAGTCAAACCTAAAGAACAAGCAGGGTTCCGCAAAGGCCTATTCAAGAATGGACCATATCCACACGATCCATCAGGTGATAGAAAAGTGCGCTGAGTATACTGAACCTCCTATATATAGCCTTCATAGACTATGAGAAAGCATTTGACTCGGTCGAAACTTCAGCAGTCATTCAAGCATTACGGAACCAGGGTGTAAATGAGCATTATGTAATAATACTAGAGAATGTCTACAATGGGTCCACAGCTACCATCATTCCCCATAGGGAGAGCAGTAAAATACCTATAAGGAAGGGCGTCAGACAAGGAGACACAATCTTCCCAATGTTATTCGCAGCATGTTTACAAGAAGTATTCAGAACATTGGATTGGGAACAGGTGGGAGTAAGGGTTAATGGAGAATACCTGAGTAACCTCACATTTGCTGATGACATTGACTTGTTAAGTAACTCGGGGGAGGAATTGCAAAGCATGGTTACTGCACTGGACGAACAGAATAGAACCGTGGGCCTGAAAATTATTATGCAGAAAACTAAAGTAATGATCAATAACTTCGGCACAGCACAGCGGTTTGAGATAGGTGGCGAAGCCGTGGAAGTAGTAAGCGAATATATATTCTTAGGCCAATTTGTGACCCCGGATCCCAACCACGAGGCAGAGATAATTTAAAGGGTAAGAATGGGGTGGAGTGCATTCGCCAGGCATTCTCAGATAATGAATGGCAGCCTAGCATTGTCACTTAAGTGTGAATGACAGCTGGATCTTACCGGTACTCACCTACGGGGTAGAAACTTGGAGGCTCACTAAGAGGGTTCAACTCAAATTGAGGACGGCTCAGTGCACAATGGAACGGTGTAACATTAAGGGACAAGAAGAGAGCGGTGTGGGTCAGGGAACAAACGCGTGTTAAGGACTATTAGTACAAATTAAGAAGAAGAAATGGACGTGGGCATGGCCTGTAATGCGAAGGCAAGATAACCGCTGGTCATTAAGGGTAACAGAGTGGATCCCTAGAGAAGGCAAGCGTTGCAGGGGAGGCAGAAAGTTAGATGGGCAGATGAGATCGAGAAGTTTGCGGGGATAAATGGGTCGCAGTTAGCACAGGACCGGGGTAATTAGAGAATAATGGGAGAGGCCTTTGCCCTGCAGTGGGCGTAGATAGGCTCGTGATGATGATGATGATATTGTGCTATCCTAGCAAAAAAACATGGAGCTGTTCTTTCGCCAGTGGCTTCGCGATGGTGTTGGAACTGCGTTACGATATCGTGGTGGTGCTGGAATATCACGCTATCACTGCGAAAGCACAAAATGCCCCTATAAGGGAAAATGCGGCGTAAGGTGTCTGCGTGTCCTAGAGATGCTCAAAAAGGTGTCAGACACCACCAACAGAATAAAAGCAAGGCAAAAAAAAATGCCGCAAACTGGAGATTGGAACCCTGGTTCTGCAAAATGCGAGTACTACACGCATCCAATGCACGTTCGCTCAGCTGTGGTTTCACCAAACAAAAGGTGGACCTACTACACTGGCGTGCGCAGGATTTCCTTTTATTCAGAGAAGGGGAGCTGGGCATGCCATAAAAGGGAAGGTAACCCGTGAAAACAAGAAAAAAGTAAAATATTACAACAACAAAAAAACAATTCATTTTGACAAATAAAAAAGACAAACGCGTTAAGATAACGGCGTACTCCACAGATGTTTACGATTGTTTTTTTTTTCTTTTTTCTCCATTTAAATTTCAAAATAGCTGATATCTACCGTGAGTGCGTGCATCGAAACTGCCTTTGGCTGGTGCGTCACTTAACCCACACGAAAACAATTATTTGTAGTCGTTATGTGGTGAAGCCAAAGCTATTGGCGGTAGTAACACATTTATTGGTTATAATAGCATAAATAATTATAACTTGTCGAACAGGATTTCGAAACGTAGACAAAATAAACATTTGCAATGTGCATCTGATGCATCACCTTCAAGAACTGCAGAACAAAGTAATAAAGCGCGCAAAAGAACGTTCGAAATAGATATAAACATGCGAAAATGAGCGAAAATCCGCCGCGGTGGCACAGCGGCTAAGGCGTTGCGCTGCTGAGCACGAGGTCGCGGGTTCGATTCCCGGCCGTTGCGGCCGGTTTTCTGATGGAGGCGAAAAGCAAAACGCCCGTGTGTAGGAGATTTCTGAGAACTTTAAAGACCTCAGGGGGTCAAAATTAATCCGGAGCACTCCATTACGGCTCGCCTCATCGCCTGCATTGTGTTAGCGCGTTAAACCCTACAACCAATCAATCAGAAATAACGAAAATGGACTAACGCCTTGCACTTCCGAAAAAATTCGTAATTGGCGATGTAATGGCCCGTAATCGCTATAAAGGTATATATTAACATCATTGGCAAA
This sequence comes from Haemaphysalis longicornis, assembly GCA_013339765.2. Lineage (NCBI taxonomy): Eukaryota > Metazoa > Arthropoda > Arachnida > Ixodida > Ixodidae > Haemaphysalis > Haemaphysalis longicornis. The sequence goes on from CM023453.1 coordinate 70,115,530, forward strand.
AAAAAAAACTTTAAAACAATCTAAGTATATCTTTGGCTACTCACGGAGAAATTAGGCTGTAAAGAACTCATAATCTAGCCAAGTGGCATAAGAATGCAACGCTTTAGAGACAATTCTGTAAATTTATACAGATGTTTTACAGACATTATTCACCCACTGCAAGATACCCACCTCTTCCAACATAGTGCCCCCGTATCCAGTTGCTGTCACCCCGGGAAAGCCAAGTCCATCTTCAGAAATTATGCAACGCGACACTCCATACATGTTTGATTATCTGGCTTAGCTTCCAATGGGCTATTTTTGGGTAGCCGTTTTACCACTTGTGGTGTTGACCACTGATGGATTTCACCCAGTCAATTCGTTATAGGATACGTGCTCTGTGTGTGTTTGTATCCCTTCTGCATCCAGTACCAAAAAAAATAAAATGAATGGTTCGTTAACTGTGTCACAGACAAGTCACTCACGAGGGGATCGCCCCGACCTGGACCGAGTAGTTGACGGTGACCGTCGGGTCGCCGATCTGGGCCTTCGGGACCTGTGGTCTGTTCAAAGATAAGGCAAAGGCGAATGGCTGTAAATGACAGTTTATGCGTCCACACCTTGCCGCGAGCTAGAAGACAGATGTGTGCACAGTGCCGGATGTGTACAGAAAGATACCACAACTCCGTGCAGTCCGCCGTAGAATACGAAATCTCCCCGTAAAGCGTGCTTCACTGAAACCATGTTGTATGAAAAAGTACAACACCTTAACACAAAGAAATCCTCCAGTGTATTGTTTAAAGTTGATATTGGGGATCTGAGTTACCCTGCCAAAGCATTGCCAAGAACTTGAATACAAATAAAAGTCAAACCTCAAAAAGCATTCTTACAGAAAACAGACGTATCAGTGCTAACAATGAAACATGCGATCGGAAGGAATTGCTTGAAGTTTTTCCCGCAGCTTGTTCAATTTTCTCTGTGCTGGTACTTTGTTCATCAGGGACAATCAAATTTATATATCGACCAGATAGTAACACGTCGAGGAGCATCAACAAAACGTTAGAAAGCTACTGGAGCTCCTTTCCTGGTAGCCTGTGAGATTCGCCCACGCGTCAATACTAATGTGCAGCGATTATATACACAGTTCCTCTCTTCAGGTTGAGGAAAGACAGGTTAAACGCAGATTTCCATGTAGAGGCCGTGTTCTTACCGTGTTTCTTGTGCTTGCGGCCACGGTGCTCGCGTCGATGCCGCTTGGGTTCACCGTCCTCACGCCCCCTGTGGCCGTGCCGCTTGTGTCCGCGCTGCCTTTCTGCATTGACGTAAAAAACAGATGAACAAGATGAAGTCTCGGAATACTGAATGCCGAAACCTCTCTGGCAGTCCGAAAATAGCTGCGATACGTTTTATTTAGATGTCTGACTACCCTGTGCACTGTAGCAGGACAATAGGGCAAATTTAGTACCGCTAGATGCAGTAGTACGTAGTTATTGCTTGGGCCCCTTCCCTTTTCACGGTACTGTACTTCTTGCTAGGTGTACAGATACAATATCTAAAAATACACGTATTTACTACAGAAGGTTGGTAACTTGAGCTGGTTGGTACATATCCTTTATGGTAAAAGACAGCGCAACGGAGACAAGAAAAACACTGTCTTGTCCCCGTTTCATTGCGCCTGTCTCGCTGCCTTTTATACTCAAACGTATTTACTTCTTGCGGAAACGTCAAATCTGCCGTAAAGAGCCGTATGAGCCACACTTGGTGGGGTGAGAATCCATCTATTCGGCCTCAAAACCCGTTATGGCAACTCCAGAAAAGTCACTGCAAGGCGCGGTCGCATCCGAAAATGCAAAAGAAATTACAATCGTCTGAATTAAAGACAAACAGAAAACCAATGCGGCTTTATTCAGTACACATCCAGCTGCGTAATCCAAACACTCGTTAAAATGAAACACAGTATGAAATGCCTTTAAAATTTGTTTTTGCTATACCAGATTTCACATTGTTGTATTCAAAGGCTCGTTCTCGGGACCTTTCCCTGGAATACTTACCTTTCACGTCTGTAAGCGACGTTTCTGACCTGGACGTGGAGCCCGATTTTCCTGGAAGCACCGTAAAGAATCATCTCAGGGTCTTGGCTCTTTTGAGGGAAGCGAGAAAAAAGGGGAGTTACAGGCTGACACTGAGCGTACGGCCCCATGTAGAGACGCTTGGGACCATACTACGTGGTATAAAGCGGAGCACAATACCCACGACCTTAGCCACTGAGCATTGCTTATCCTTGTGTCGCCTCCCCGAAGATTTCTTACTTGATCTCGAACGCGGCGAGCCTAAAACCGCAAGCGAAAATCACACGAGGACCTGGTTCGACATTGGGACGACTCAATGACACGTTTATCAGAAAGGTGTCGGCAGAACAAGGCAAGATGGTGCAGTGACCCAAGGACAGCGGCGCCTGGTCCGCCCACGCCCGGTGCCCTATCCGGCCTCGGCCGATACCTTAAAGAGATTGTTCCTGTACCTTTTTTTTATCTACCTTTTATTTAGCCTTCTCTTCATAAAAGAGTGCTGGGACAAAAAAAAAAAAAAGCCGCAGTACAGAAGCTTGACGAGGTCCTTGCCCCGTTGTCTTGGCAACGGATACAGCGTATGGACTCTCTTTCATATAGATACAAAAAATACAGTAAAACTACAACAAACGTGTAACAGATACTACCGCACGAATAGTAGCTCATTCATAGTATAGCTGTAGTGGGACAAAACACAATGTTATTACGAGCATAATATCATTACTATATGCATGTAGCTTGTTGCATCGATGCTAGGCTTTGCACACTAAGGGCAGAATTGAAAAGCACATACATTATGTGTAATGCACAGCAATATTTCACAAAATATCAACCAGAGAAAATTGGGTGTTTGAAATTATACAAAGTTACATAGGCCGCAGCCCGAGTCACAGGTATATAGGCTTGGAACGCAGAAATACAAGCCAATGACAAACACACAAAAGATAACTTTTTCGTAGTTTTAGGCAAGGCCTGCATTTTTATTCATATGCGATTTCAATCATTTCCTCGAGATACTATAAATCTAGGCCAATTCTGTGTAATTTGTTTAATAAACACGGTACACGATACTGCAATATTGAAAATCCGTAGTTCGTACGCGAGAAAGGTTGTGACCACATGTTTCTCTACCTAAAGCTATACGCTACTAGAGTTGGCTTATTTAAGTTACATAGACCTATAAAGGCTTTGTTGTTATATTGGAAAAATTGTTTGCATTTGAGCATGAGGTTAGTTTCATATAAATGCTGAATCGGTGCTATATTAAGGCTGCAGAAATGTCGTAGTTATGCGCATCATATGGTATGGTAGCTATATTTTGGATTGCTCTTTTCTGCAGTACACCTAGCTTGTGCATGTTGTTAGTTCGTGATGTTGTTTCCCATACAAGAGAACAATAACTTAAGGGAGAGGAAAATAATGCATGATAAATTAAAAGCTTAATCTTGGACGGTAACACATGTCGTAATTTGCAATACACCACACGTCCTGGCCAGAAAGCTAGCGGTGCGCTCAATATCCCAAGTTAAATGCTTATTAAACATTACCCCCAATGTTTTAACTTCTTCCGACAATTGTATGTTTTCGGATCCAAGATAAATTGCAATATCCTGGTTAATACATTTTTGCGGTGGCGTAAATAGAAGAGCTTTTGTTTTTACTGCATTTATTTCCAAGGAATTGATTTTACTCCATTAAATAATTTAACCAAGGCATCATTTGCTAGATTTTCGAGATAATTAATATCGCTAGACTGTAGAAACATACCTGTATCATCTGCATAAACTATGAAACGAGCATGCTCAGTAATATTGACAATATCATTTATGTAAATATTAACAAAATTGGACCAAGAATGCTTCCCTGCGGAACACCTTGCGTTATTCTTTGCATCGTCGATTGTTCAGATTTAATTGAAATGCATTGCAATGCAGATACGACTGTAAAAGGTCGAATGAAACGCCGCGAAATCCGTAGTGTTGCAGTTTAGCAAATATAGTTAAATGGTTGATCCTGTGAAATGCTTTTGAGAAATCCACATAGATGCCCAATGTTAGTTTTTTATCCTCAAAGCCGTTCAAAATTAATTCTTTTTGCGCCAACAAAGCTAACTCTGTCGACATTCCTTGCCTGAATCCAAATTGTTGCGGCGACATAACGCAGTGTTTTTCACAAAATGAGGTAATGCGTCTATCCTTTCGATATAGCAGGTAGCACCGAAATTGGACGGTAATTTGATAGCTCATTTTTGTTTCCGGACTAAATAAAACTACTAGTTTTGCATGCTGCATTTTTTCAGGAAATACACCTGTGGATAAACTACATTAAAAATGTGGGTAAGAACCGGTAACAAAAGATCAAGCACGAACTTAATCGGTCTTATTTGGATCCCGTTTATATCACCTGCCTTCCTGTTTTTCAATGACATAAACGCGGTATAAACTTCTCCGGGAGTTGTTGGATAGCTCTCTGGATAGCTGCTGGATAGCTGGATAGCTTCTGGATAGCTGCTGGAAAGACGGTTTCGTTGACACAAGAAACTCTTTTTTGAGGCGGATTAGGGACCCGTTGGGCCAACCACTGGTAGCTCATTGCGAATCTTGCTGCTCGCCCGTTGCATTGCCCCATTAAAACCGTTTGTGAGGTTTGTCGCTGTGTGTGTAGCTAGGGCGAGCTCAACTTGTTTAGGTATGGCTCGACATCTGCCGCCACCGTTAAGGACTGCAAGGGCGGTATGCGAGGAAAAAGTCGCCCATTGCACAATGCCAAGGGTAAAGCGCTAACCACATGGAGCGATTTTTCCACCGACACGACGAGATACGCGACTAGGATCCGCAGTCGCTGATCCGAAGTCGCTCGCCGAGGCAACCACATGACCGCGACGGCTCGAGCGACCGAGGACGGCGATTTCAATGTTGCCACGCTGATAGTAACGCGCTTGGTACGCTGGTTGTTTACGAACATTTTTTTTGTTCATTTGTCATAGAAAACATGACTAAAAAGTATTACACCTTTCTAACTTGATTTTTGCACTTCTGTCATGATTAAGGGGGCAATCCCCCCTTGGGAATAAAGATGGCGAGTCATAGTGGAGCCAGATGCCGACGAAAAGGAAGACGAAGAAAGAGAACGCAAATTTCCCGCGAAGAGAGCGGACTAATGACGATGTGACGCGAGGGAGGCACGTGGAGAAATGACCAATGTGGTGGTGACCCGTGCGGCGGACACGGGCACAGCGAATGCAAGAGTGCCGCGACGGCCGGGCAAAGGCTATTTAATCCCGGGGCACAGGCCGGGAGAGAGGGAGATCAGAAGAACGCCACAGCAGGAAGGTCAGGTGGCACGAGTCCGAGGAACAAGCCGGGGGTACGAGGCCACGCCATCGACCAGAGCCACGTCAGCCTGGGCCGGAGTGGACCGACGTGGCATCGGCTCCCACTTCCGCGTCGTACCACCAACCTGCGCTTTGGTGGCCCCAGCGGCGACGGTCGGGCGCCTGCGTACAGCGAGCACGCACCGTCAACTAACGCCTTGGCGGTCCCCACGCGGCGACGTTCCCGGAGCTCCCCGGTGCTACCTGCTTCCACGGCGACGGCCCCGAGGCCAGGGGTTGCTTCCTGCTACGAGGGCTACCACGAGGAGTAGCTGAAAAGCGGTCCACCGTGTGACTACCACGCACAACTACGTCGGTACCACCACCACCGGCACCGCGGCAGCGGACAACTACGACTACCAGCGTGTCACGGCCACGCTACGGGTACGACACGTCAGCGCCGGAGACAGCGGTAGGCCCGTCCGCTAGGGACTTGATATTAGATGACCATTGTTGTTAGGATTGTTAACATGGACGTTGTATAGACTGGAACTAGGACGGGTTGCGTTATTAGGGACTTCATTGTAGTGACTTTTGGTTTGGTTTGGTGGCTTTTCTGGGTTGTTGTTAGGGATTAGTATTTAGGAATTTATTTGGTGAGTTTTTGTTTGCTTTGTGTTTATTTTGCTTAGGGGTTGTAGTTGTACATAATAAATGTGTGCTGTGGTAAACATGCCAACGATTCTCCCGTGTCCATTCTTCTGAGCTGGTCGAGACGTGCCACAAAACGTGACAACTTCATTGCATCTCTAAAACTGGTTGGGGTTAGCGATGGCGCCAGCTTTTCCTTCTTCGCCTCGTCGCTCGGCTCCAAAAGGCCGCGGAGAATTCGCGTTCTTGACGTCGCTTTCGCCACACGGCTCTAATCCAGTGTGTGCGGGAGCCTTCTAGCTTCTGCTTCAGCTGTACACAAGCTTTGCCATGCAAAGCTTTCTTTGCCGCTCCATCGCAAACGCCGTCTGCGCGTATTTTGCCCGCGCGCCAAAACCCCCCCCCCCCCCCCTATTCTCTTTCAAAACCGGAGGTTGCGTGCTTAAGTAGGGGCTCTCCTATTGGCTAGTCGCTGAGGCCACTTCCGGGAGGCGAGCGACTGTTTGTGGAGACCCAGAACCGAGCGATTCGATGAGCGACTTGGTCCGCGGCGAAAAGTAGTTCGTCGCTAGTCGCGTCGCTCCCCAAGTCGTTTGCAAAATCGCTCCATGTGGTTAGCGCTTAAAACACGAAAAGAGGCCTAGCTTCTCGGAGAGACAGCGCCTTTGTGAGTATCATCTGATGGAAGAAGGAACCACCAGAAGTGTCAGCCGCCAGCGGCGCATGCGCAGTGATACCGGCGATGCACATGCACCCCCTCTCCTCTCGGCCCTCCGCGTTTCCGGAGGCCGAGCGAAAAGGGTCCTATCGCCAGCCGCAGCTGCGAAGACCGCATCACGCAATTAGGCAAAAATGCAGACTCACGCTTTTTCGACCTCGAGGTTGAAAGCTTCGCTTGTGGCGTGGCGTCTTGTGTTTCGTATGTTGTGTCAGCTGTTGACAAGAACACAGTGTGGTCAGTTAACGAGCGACGTCTGCACCTGTGCGCCACGCACCGAGATTTTGAGCAATCGTTCATTTTCACATTCACAGTTCTGAGTTTTGTCTCCTGCAGTGTTGTTTGGACGAAATTGAATATCGACATTGTGCAACCTGGAACACATGAAACACGATCAACCGAATTTTAAATGCGAATGCATCTCTTAGTCGGGGGTTGTCGTGCGTTGGCCGGCGTGCGCCTAGCAATAGCTGTGGCGCGCCTAGCAACCGGAGCACGTGGTAGCTCGGGCGGGAGTAGCGGAGGGCAAGGGGAGAGGTGGAGCGCGCTCGGGCGTGTGAGGGCGCTCGCATCGCGGAGCTCGGCGGAGAGCGGAGAGTCTGGAGAGGAGGAGCGCGCGCTCCGGGGTGTGGGGCGGCATAGAGGAGCGGCGGAGTGAGATCGCGAACGGGGGCGGGCGGGTGCGCGAGGCCGGCTCCGACACGTGCCCCACTACCATTCACGGGAGTTGCATTGATCTGGTCTTTACGCGAAACTGTGCCGCGCGTATGCTTCTCAAAGACCCTTTGACCGTGCACTTCAGCGACCACAAGGCGGTGATTGTGGCCGTCAGAAACAACGATAACACAAACAGGTGCTGATGAATGAATAAATGGTTTACGTTCACACTCTCGTCTCTCTTCATTAAAGGGGCCCTGAAAGGCATTTTGAGCACATAAATGAACTAGCGCAATCGCTAGCTTGGGTCGCCAACGTCACCTGTGCCAAGTATTACTCTTTTACGCGCAGCGGAAAGCTCACACTTTTGTTGCAAAGTTTGTCGCTTTTTTCTCACCCTTTCTTTCGTGTTTTTGGACGCCGCCATATTCACATGTCTACATCATCGATTTCCCAGATGTTCGTCATGAGCTAGACATCTGCTATTGGGCGGCTTTTTCAGCGCAATGCTCTTTTTAAAGAGGACCCAAAACCATCCGTCGGCGCCGGCTGATCGGCGGCTTTGGAGTCCGCAGTGCTCCTTTTAAGAAACGAAACAGTAAACAGCATCCGGCGCCAGTGTTCGACCCGAGGACTTTGCCATACAGGAACAGGACCTACCATTTCATTACAAGTAGACCATAAGAAAGTCCCAGTAAGCGCCTTATATCTTTAACGCATTTCAAACTACGTCGTCAGCGGCCGTGCTTGGCGACTCAGCGTACATTTTATAGCGGCTGAAAACTGCGTGGTGCGTGATACGAACAAACCCACAGGAAGAGATGGAAGAGAAGGGGGGTTGCGGGGGCCGAGCGCCAGGCCCGCAAGCGGGCCGACAACGTGCATTCGCACTTTCACAGTCTCCCACTCGGGAAATGCGGGGGGCATTTTTTCACGCACTCCGGCAAGAGATGAGGCGTTGCTCAGCGTTGGCTCACCGACTGATCTGCCAGCCGGTAGTGTCGGAGTGCTTGGACATTTTACGACAAACGGAACAAGTGTAAACAAATTCTTAACCGTTTGTATTGAAGCGAACACGGCCATCACACGACAGGATATTATATTACGTGAGTACGTACATAAAGAAAGTCCGGTCGGCAATTCTTTGGTGCAATCGCAGAAAACGCCTGAGCCGAAATCCCGGGTTTGACGCGTACATTTATTCAACTTCAAAAAACAATCCAAAGACGCGTTTCGAAAGAAAAAACTGTCATAACATGCGTGGAAAGTCTGAACCGCGAGTGTGCCGAGGGCGTGCTCCTCCTGCCCGTCGTAAAATACGGCACTCACCTCACACCTGGTTTGCGGGGACGAGCAGAAGTCACAACTCTGGCGCGCAAGCGGAGAAGGCTTGTAGCCATGCAAACTGCACGTACATACCAAATGCGAGGTTGCGTGGT